>JAAAKM020004205.1:0-11880 GCA_010016025.2 Alatinidae sp. Z8VKAUB7J3 | reverse complement strand
TGAATTACAGTTTCTGTTTAAATAGATGATATTGTAATTTACTCAGTTGATATATGTTTTAAATTCAATTTAGGTACACTCACGAAATATCACTCGCCGTTCAAATGGTCTCGGCTATTCTTTACGATAAACAACTGCAAAATGATGCATTGACATAGCAACTTCCGAACAGACCTAGGTTATAATACGTCTTTTCTACTTAAAGAATCTATGCAGTACAAGAACTTATTACCTTAGAACGAGTACTGGTCGTTCTTTACCCCTCATCCATCCGCGGTATTAGTATCCTACCTCTGTAAGTAAGGCTTCACAATGGCCGCTAAATCACGAAGGACATCTTTTGGGTGTAGTTTAAGGCCCTTTCAGACTCGTCTGTGCTGTGCTAGTCAACATTACCTGTCTGATATAAGATGTACCCACCATCTCCTTTTACGTTTCCTCCCACCAACTATCAGATTCATAAGGGCAATAACACTGTCTTCCTCAAAGGAATACATCTTTCTACAGAGCAGGTATTTTTCAAACATGCGACGTGGCATCTGCCACTTCTGTCTGAAAGCACAGTTTCGCGTGGCATTTGCGACGTGGTCTTTGCGACGTGCCACTTTGGTGTGTAAGCTCCCTAATAGATGATGCACAACGAAATCGGTCTGCAAGTTGCATTCACGATCCAGCCTTTGTTTACGGTCCTATTGTAAATCCTAGTAATACAGCGTAAGGGGCCATTGATAGTCAAAAGCATATAGATGTTTTGGTATAATGTCACTATGGGACTATAACGCTAAGCACTTCTACGATAATTTTTTAAAGCACAGAAAACATAAAATGTGTATATTGACCTTTCATTAAACTTTATTCGGCCCTTAAATAAGGTTCACTCTTTGGTTGATGAGTGACCAGTTTAACTAACACCCACAGCTCAAAAAGACAGGATGGTGCCCTAAAATGCTCTCTAACCAGCATAACAAAGCTTAATTGCTTTCAGGTAGTACAAGGATAATGTACACGTTTACTTTAAAATGTCCAAGTACATCAGACGTGCGCAAAGTTCGGCACGTGAGACAATAGATGTCCGGTAAATTAGTTTAAACTGCCTGAACCGGTATCTTTCAACCGGCGTTGGCCTTCATTTTACTACAAAATGTTCCATTACAAACTACACTGCGTGTTGCAAATGGCTGAAAATGCAAATCATTTATGTTTTTCTAACTAGTAAATGAACATGCACCACGAATCAGAATTTCCAGGGGTGGGCGGTTGGAGAGGAGCTAAAGGTTGCAAATGTTTTAGCGAAGCCTGAAAATTTACATATCTTAACATTTGAGACTTGGGGTGATCATAAAAGCCTTCAAGACCCCGGTGGGTACGGACCTGTGTTAGACATAAGTTTTAAGATATCAGTTTCTCTAATTAGTACGGATGCCCAGTTGGTGCTAGAATAAAGTGGGAGTGAGACATTCAGAAAACTTTGACTGAGCACAAACCACCTTATAATACATTCGTTACATAATTAGTGAAAGGACGGATCAAGTGATTCATTTAGCAAACATTACGAGCAAATGTCCTCATGAATCCCACAAACTTTGAAACTGTCTAGATATTGTCAGATTTTAAGGAGTTGGATTCGAAGCAAGAATTTCATCAGGATTGCACGTTTTCTAAGCTTATCAGTGACGGCTTGAAATAACAAGGCCCCAATTTTAACAATCGATATTGAATCGATTCTTTTGTACGGCACTCGCTTGGTTGCACTCTTTGGAAAACTGTCACACTAAAAACATTTGGTAAATACACAATATTTGGTGATAACATAAATTCTTAAGGATAAACGTAAAGAACGACGCTGACTAGGGAGCCTAAAGGTTCCATCATTTGGGTAGGGGACCATTTCATATACGCTATTAAAAATGAACGCTAATTATTAAGCAGCCATAGCTTTGAAATTTACCTCAATGTATTCCCCTATTTATTATTTTACTAATGGTACATAGTCTATAAAGTTTGGACGAGTAAATTTGATAATTTACGTCATAGTGACGTCACTTGACCAAAATTCTTGAACTTAAATCACTCAGAATAAAGCCAAGGTAACTTTAGACAAATATCTGTAGATATTTTTACTTTAAGATATCAGTTTTAACTTGAAGTCGCCGCAATTTTTAAGGGTGGGGAAACACCCTTCACAAATAGGACTCACCAAAGTACACCATGATGAAAAGTGTAATTTGAGGTATGGTCAGATTAAAATCAAGCAGTTATATTCTGACGCTGATTGCAAGAGAGAAGGGACTACTACTGCAATTGTAAACCTTGTAAATGTACATACCCACTGATCTAAAATGTAACTATTATGTCAGATAAAAATAATTCATAGTGTAGTATTAAATATATTGCATGCTCTACTAATTCTTACATTTGCTCGTAGTCCTTACCTATTTCACTAAGCCATTGTCAGGTGACAAATCCATTAGATTCTTCGTAAGAAGGAATTCATTCGCATTGTATTAGTTCATGCTACTTGGATATAAAGGTGCCGTGTTACCTTGTAGTCTCTGGGAGAACATTTTGTGAAAGGTATGTTCGTTCTACTGGCTTGATGTGATGATCAGATTTATGTAAACATATTCCGACATAATGAAATCCTCTTCTGTCGAGAAAATTATCAGCTTGTATTGTAATCGAAATTGTTGTGCCTGTAGTTAATGATACGCGTGTTTTGAAAATGTCTAAAACTGCAGTGTATAAGCAATTGTATTGATGTTGTCATTCATCTTCAAAATAAATATAAAAGCTATGAAAATATATCAACTTTCCGTTTCGTCGTCCCTGATTTTGATGGTTTCTTTTTCTGTCTACTTTCAAAGTCAGCTACAAGTCGATTAACAAATTTACCTCCACGCTTAGAAGTTTGTTCTCCCTGTGTGTCTTCGCTTCCTATACTACCAATGCTCAAGAGACTCTCAAACGATGCTCGAATTTCACTCGGTGTTTGTCCAAGTGCGGAGCTTTCATCATCTCTGCTATCGTGTATTTCAAGATCAGTGGGTCTACTTCTGATATAAGGCATTGATCTCTCTTGGTAATGATTAAATCGTTCAAATTCAACGTTTGATGCGGAAATTCGAGGATCTGTTGAACTAGGACGTGGCAGGGGCTCTTGAGGGGACTCTCGTAAGTCTGTCTCACGTAATAAATCATCGACAGACCGTTGAAATGGTTTACTTCGTGACAAACTTAAACTCGTGGGTGAACTTCCAGCCTGCAATGTGGTCTTCTCTCTTTTCTCTTTACGTTGCGTGACTAGGTAAGCTTGAGACTTTTTTATTTCTGATGGCTTTATAGTTAAGGTGACTGGATCAAAATTGGTCTCTTGCTCAGGCTCAATATACAGTGTGCTACGTAAAACAGGAGAAGGCTTTCTTGCTATTGGCTCACTAGTGCGTCTAGGAGCTATTGGCTCACTAGTGCGCCTAGGAGCGTCTCCGGACTGACTTTGCAGCAAATTAATTTTGTCTTGTAAGTCTCTCTTTTCCCCTTCAATGCGCTCTATCGTAGCAAGGTATTTAGACTCTATTTCTTTGAGTTCTCTCTTTCTTATCTTATTTTCCTGTAATGCATTCTCGTAATGTTTTGCCGCTGATTGCACACTCTCAAGCTCTTGTCTAAGACCCTGGCTTTCCTGCTCAGCTCTTTCAAGCTGGCTTCGTAATATGGAGGAGGACTCAGTTTGCTCACGTAGTCTCTCATTCTCTCTTCTTAGTTTATCAATGTCATTGCGATCCGTCTGGAAAACTCTTATTTCTGTTGTCATCTTTTCCTTATCATGTTCTTTTTCTTTAATCGTCTTGTTTAATTCTTTCCTTAAACTTTCCAGCTCTTTCTTATAGTTTTCCTTTTCAATTAAATACGCATTAACAGAGCTCTGGAGTTTACTTAGCTCAAAGCCTTGATCTTCTAGTTCTTCTATCAACCGCTTTCTGTCGTTTTCGTGTTCTCTCTTATTTACTTCATACCACTCTAACTTCCCGCGAAGAACCTCGACTTCAGGCGTCATTTCTTGCCCAGTCTTCCTTGTACTTTCAAGCTCTCGCTCTAGGTCTTTTATCTTAAGTCTTAGATTATGTATATCATCTCCTCTGTTACGTAGCTGCTCTATTTCTAAGGCGCGATGATCATTGTCCACAAGTTTTGATTTTAGAACTAAAATCTCCTTATCCTTACTTTCCTGGATAGTTGATAGCTGCTGTGTAAGTTTATTAATATCAGTTTGCTTTGTATCCTCTGCTACTTTTAACTGTTTCTTGAGCTTGTTTATCTCATCAAGGTAGTTTGACATTTCTGAATACCGACGCTGTTGACTTCTGTCATCATCAACTCGCTTTTGTTCCTCTAAAGTCTTCAACTTCTTTTCGTATTCATTTTGCTGCTTCTTCAACATTCTGATTTCTACCTCAAGATTCTCTTTAGTTGATACGTTCTCTGAATTACTGCGCTTTATTGAAGATAATTCAGCTAGTAAAGATTCCCTTTCAGCGTTTCTACTTGCTCTTTCATTATCCAGCAAAACACGAATGTCTTGATTTTGGAAGTTAAGTAGGTTAATGTCTTCCTGTAATTTCTCAATACCGTCATCCTTTTCCTTAACGACTCTTCTCAACTGATTGACCTCTTCCTTAAATCGTCCCTCAGTCTCGTCATACTGTGATTTGTGAGCTAGAATAGCTTCCTTTTCTCTCTCTGAGTGATTGAGCCGTTCTCTTGTTTGAGCAAGTTCGGTGGAAACTTTCCTGTTTCGCTCCTCATACTGCTCTAATTCACACCTTGCTCTCTGTAACTCGTTAAACACTTCTTGTCTCTCTTTCTCTAAAGTTACCTTATCATCAGCTAAATGCTCTTCATTTCTTTCCATGACAGTTATTTGATTTCCCAAGTTGTTGACCTTGTCCAGCAAAACGGTATGATGAGAACGCAGCTGTTCATTATCTAGTGATATTACCTCTTTTTCCTTCAAAACTTGCATTCTGCTTTTTTCACACTGTTCTAGCTTAAGTGCTGTCTCTCTTAAAGACTCTTCTTTCTCATCATCTCGTTTAAGGGCCTCCTCTATCTTACCTTCCAACTTAGCCTTCATAGTCAATGCTCGCGTCAGCTCTTCTTCAAGTCTTTTTACCTCTTGCTCACTTTGCGACAGATGATGATCAAGATCATTCATTCCTCTCTTTTGCAGGTCTCTTTCCATCTCAAGCTCAACACTTCGATTTTTCAATTCATTGTAATCGTTGACAAGCTGAGCCTTATCTGAAAGTAGGTTTCCTACCTTCTGTTGATAATCGTCACGTAACATAGACATTTCCTTGCTAAGTTTCTCATGTTCTATACTTTTTCTTCCTAAATCGTCAGTCAACTGCTCGATTCTTACAGTGTATTGTGAAAGCTGTGCAACTAGCTTATCTCTTTCCCCTTTAACATTTTCCATTGATGAAGATTGCTGAACAACTTCTCTTTTCATGACGTTCAAGGACTCAGACATCCGATTGTGTTGTAAATGAATGGAAGCAAGTTCTGCTTCGTTTTGTTTAATTTTTTCTTGAGCTGCAACAAGTTCAACTGTCATTTTCCCACTCTCTTTCATGGTGTCATGATTTAATGTTTCCAAGTCAATTATTTTAGCATTTGCTTTGTCTCGATCTACTAAAAACTCTCTCTCCCTCTCCTGGAGTTTCTCAAGTTCTACTTTCATTTCCTCTTGACGGTTACGCTCTATATCGAAGTGTCGTCTCAATTTTGTTAATTCGTCACCTTCACTGGCTAAGCTATTTTCAGCTCTTTCTAAACTTTTCCTCAAAATCTCTATTTCCTTTCCTAAAGATTTATTATTCCTTCTCAAATTTTCATTTTCGTCTTTGTGTTCAGCTAGACAGCGTTGAACGTCGGAAATAGCACGCTTGACATCCTCACATTCATTGTATTTAGCCTTACGCTTTCTTTCTGTGTGTACAAGATTTTCTCTCAAGTCTGCTAACTCCTTTTTTAAATTCTCAGCTTCATTGTAATATTTAATTCTCTCTTCATCAACAGAGTTTAACTTTTGGTTTTTTAACTCAATGCGAGAAAGCTGTTGCTCCCTCTCCTTGCATATGTCATTTAAATTTTCCATTTCTTTCAACAACTTTCTTCTCTCATCTTCCAAATGCTCTACTTGTCGCTTGTCTTTTTCCTTTATCAAAGAGGCGTCTTGCAATGCTCGCTCAAGTTCCTCGCAATGCTTTTCTAGAGCAATCAAATTTTTCCTTGAGGCCTCAACCTCCTTTCTCCTTGCCACTTCACTATTTTCCAATTCATTTTTAACTAGCGACATCTCCATAATTTTTTTCCGATTTTCAAGAATTTCACGTTCGAGGTTTTCACTTTGTTCAAGATTTGCCCGATACGTTGCATCAAGTTTTAAGAATTTTCTGCGGGCAGCATCGATTTCGTCCTCAAGTTGCTCAATTGCTCTTCTATTTGAGGCAGTTTCGTCATTCTTTTCGTCTAAGCAATTACGAAGATTAGCAATCTCGTTTTCATACTTCATGTTCTCTTGTCGAGTCATATCCAGTTGCTTGACAATCTGCAGATGAAGTTTCGTCTTGTCTTCAATTTCGTCATCTTTTTTGCATATGGTCGCCTTAAAAGCTTTGCATTCTTTAACTTTATCCTCCAAATCCTTTTTCAAAGCTACTACTTCATCCTCTTTGCATCTTGCATCGCTAAAGTAGCTTTCACATTTTAGTTCGGTCTCCTTTTTCTCACGATGACAGTTACGTAATTTTTCATTGAGTTCGTCGATGATAACTGCAGAATTTTTGAGCTCTTGTCTCAAACGGTTTGAATCACTTCTGAATCTTTCCAATTCATGCTCCAAATGTTCACATTTATTTTCCCTACCATCGATTTCGTTACGTAAGCATCGTTTTTCTCGCTCTCTTTCCTCGATTTCCGATTCAAGGTTGAGACAGCGTTTTCGAGTTGCATCCAACTGTTGCTGAACGTGCACTAACCTCTCTTTTTCAGATTGGAGAGCAGATTCCTTTGCACTGAATTTCTCCTGTAGATTTAAACATTCCACTTGCTTAGTTCCTCGTTCTTTTTCACAATCCTCTAGATTTTTCCTCAGTTTGATCATTTTCTTGTTCATAAGAAGCAAATCCTGTTCTAATTTACTACATTTTTTTACGTAAACTAGTATTTCCCTCTGAAGCTCTGTTTCTCGATCTCCTTTCCGTTCGAACGCAAGTTGTACTTGATTTAGTTTTTCAACAGTCCTATCAAGTTCATCCTGTGCGGACTTTGCTCGTTCCTCTGAAACTTGATTAGAGTTGTTGAGGTAAGCAATTTTGGTTTTGGCTTCAGCCATTTCCTCGAGTAATTCCTGTTCTCTAGCTTGCCATCTTTTGTTGACTCCTTCCATCTCCGCCAACTTTCGATGAGTAACCTTCAGCTCTTCTTTCAAAAGCTCTTCTTCGTATTTCACGGTATCCATAGTCATTTTATTTACATTTAAATCCTTCTTAAGAGCTTCAATCTGCCGCCCTAGAATGATATTCTCGTTGTGCAGTTGACGGATCGTTTCTTGCTGGTTCTCTAAATCCTGTCCATCTGTTACTCGAACGTGTTCTAAATTCTTGCAAGTCCTTTGCAAATGACGAATCTCTTCCAATCTTTCATCATTTGTACATTTGACAGTATCTAGACTCTGTTTCAAGACATCATTGTGCTCAGTAAACTCCTTTAATTTGTTTTCTAAACTATCAGCAACCTTTTGCATGCTTTCATAATTGAATCGCAGCTGATCTCGCTCTGCCACTACACCGTACAAATGCTCTCGTTCTTTAGTGAGTTGATTTATCTTAATGACCTGCTCCTCAAGCGTCAAAATTCTATCCTGTAAATTTTTAATCTGTTTGTCTTTGTCTTTAATTTCCAAACTGTATTCATTGCATAAATTCTGTTGGAATGAGATCTGGTGCTCCAATTCGTGTAATTCCCTTTCTTGCTCTTTTAACTTATGTGAATCATCAGCAAGTGTTTTTAGGTATGAATTTTCCTCTAGCAATGTTTTAACCTCGAGCTGAAGATGAGGAATTTGTCCCCGTTCAAAATCAACGTCACCTCTCAGCTTTTTGTTTTCCTCATTTAGGGCTACATTTTGCTTTTGACTTACCATGAGGTCTTCTTTTAACCGTTCTATTTCTCTTACAAGAACTTTTCCATTTGATGTCAGCTTTTTAATTAGCTTCTCTTTCTTGTGATTTGACTCAGCGTCTTTCTTCTCCAGTTTCCCGTGTTTAACAAGCTGTGATTGCATATTTTTTAGCTCTTCTAATAATATGTCCTTTTCTTTATCAACCTCGTTAAAATATTCTGATAGCGCATGTTTAAACGTTTCTTCCATATTTAGCGTTCTATAGTATGGAGGAATGTTTTGAATCTGCTCTTTTGCATTAAAGTAATTCTCGTTATACTCGTCGCCTTCCTTCCTTGCCAAACAAGAAGTTGTCAGACTGTTGTGATCTGGCGCTATTTTCCCGCTTATCGGGTCTCGAGGGTCGTAGAGTTTCCTGTTACTATTTATTTGGTATTTAGAATCCTTGTTCTGAGCAAATAAATTGTTATCATTGTTTAGCAGATAATGGGCATTAGACGTATCATCCACAGGAAACGTCTCTTGGAGAGGTTGCTGACCTATCGAGGGAAGTACCAGATCTAGATAATCGAGGGACCGTTGGTCGTGTAAAATATTTTTATCGTCAACTATAATGCTTCGACAATCTAAAGATAAATTGGGAGACGTTTTAGCTTTCTTTATGGAGTGTAGCTGTTGCTCTCCTTTGCAAGGAAGAATATCTCTAACTGACCAGAGTAAATTATCAGATTTTTGTATCTCTTCTCTTAACAACTTCAAATCTCTGTCGATGAAAGGTCGTCTACCAATTACAGGCATTCCTCATTTTATTGCCTTCCAGTTTCAGCTTAAAAGCCAGTTTAACTATCTTGATAAGTCTCTCTACGTGGATGCATTGGGCGTTTCTTCAAACCCAATGCACATCTCTCTTTTATTCTGCATCTTTCTCCTTTTCAATATTGAGTTGTTAGAAGGTATTACCTACAACAGAGAATATATGTTAAGAAAAAGATGCGCTAAATCTCGGACTAACAACAAGGTGAATAGTCAGCTGACAAATTATTTAAAAAAACGATCGTAAATCTGGATAAATTAATAAATCTATTTTAGGAATCAATACACCGATCCAGAATTTGTCTTGTCTTGTCTTGTCTCCAAGCTGTTTAGGCCAGATGTCCGTCAACATTTGTAACAAGCGAGTGCAAAACACAGCGAAACAAGCAGGTTATTGCCAAGAAAGAGCTTTGTTTCTTGCTCTAGGAGCAAATAGACGTACGCAATCAAAGTCTCTAGTCGGCTCAGTACAAATGCAGTCAAGAATGAGCGAAACTTAAAACGTCACAATATGCAGGAGTATAATTGTGAGTGGCAAGAGTGAGTGGAGGATTGTTTTATTCGAAGGATTGAGAGATCCATTTAGAGAAATTTGAGAAGTTTGAGAAATTTGAGACATTTGAGAGATTTGAGAGAAATTTGAGGGATCAGTTTAATTTTTAGTTGATGAATACATCGTCAACCATGGTCCATGATAATCTAAAATCTCTACCAACAACTCAAGGCTTTGCATCTTTTCTTCATTTCATTTTTCTGAGAGAGTTACTCAGGTTTTTCTGAAAGGTTTCCAGCAATGATCTCGAATAATGGAGCCGTTATCAACCGTGTGTAAAGGAAGCATAAATTACATAAGTTTACGTGATTCTCTCAAAAATTCTTTGCGCTTAACGAAACTAATAAATTTTACTTAAAAAATGCTTTGGTCCCTTATTGTGATTGGTACATTGACGTTGTTTCATTGACAGGCTGGATAGAGGTATTTATAGTTGATCTGGAAAAGACAAAATGTTTACAATGAACTTTTCTTTTTGGTGTTTGTCTGTAGATTAATTATTCTCCGGGATAGCATTTTATGAATTAAGTTAAAACGTACACCGCTGTATGTATGTATATATGTATGTACGTGTGTATGCATGTTTGTATGTACGAATGTACGAATGTATGTATGTATGTATGTATGATGTATGTACGTCTCTACGTAAATTTGTATGCATGTATGTTTGTATGTATTCTACCATAAAATTAACGAATTAAAGTTAAACGAGTTAAACTACACAAAACAACACTTTATTAGAATATAAATACTACAATAAATACGATAAATACAATAAATACGATAAATACAATATATGCAATAAATATGATTAATATGATTCTTTCAAAATATGCAAATAGAAACAGAAATAAAATAAGATATTAAAAACAAAACAAAACAACTTAGATACAAATTAACCCTCTGAAAATAAACTTCTAATTCAAAATAACCGTGATAGCATTTAAAAGGTTTATAACGACCTTGTTGCCGTAATGATCCTTGTATAGAGGTTTCAACCAAAAGTTGTGCTGACAAAATAAGCATACCGCAAAGCCGTCGAAGCTTTAAAAGGAATTTTCTTGTAATTTCTTTTTCGGAAAATTAAAAGTATTTATACTGATCCTCTTCTCTATGCTGAAGGCTTCAAAAATCTATCTTTTCATTTATGTTTCTAATCGTTTGGGGTTTGAACTGTTTCCAGATTCGTAGGTAAGTTTTCAAATCTGTCGGTAAACGGGAATAGCCTTAGTAGTGAATACCTAAAAATGATGTTTCAGACCACTATTGTCTTAGATTTTTTTACGAGCTTTTATGCTTTTTCTGGCGACTACTTTCCATTCAAAAGTTCCTATGAAACTTGCTGAAATGTACCTTTGATCAGAAACTAGATGTGGGATTGTCCTCATTAGAAAGCAGGCAATACAACAGGGGGTATTATAAACAACTGAAATGGAGAATGAGCACAGAGAGTTTGTTCTCTACTATTATCTATGGATGCACTTAATCGAGAGCTGTGCTTAAAAACTCTCGCTCGAGAGGGTTCATGGAGGTGAAGGTATTAAGAATAATAACAGTATAAGAGGCTATAGTTCTTGTCAACATCTAATTAATAGAGACTTGAGAAGTTCAAAGAATTACAATAAATCTTATTGCCATCATCCCAAACACGAAGAAGTCTTCAATGATCCTTAACCAGGAGTTATCACCACATTTAGACTTTTTCTTATTAAAAGGATCAGACAACCAGAAACTCAGATGATGCAACTTTCTCACACACATTGGCTAAGCAAATTTATCTCCTACCTTGAACAAATCAAAGATATCGCTACAAAGTCATAGCCTATCAAAATTCAGATCTTAATGATACTTTTACGAATTCAATACAACAATAGGTGATCTACATCATAGTGTTGACATCTTTTCGTCTGAAAGTCGAAGCCTCAAACTGTGCTCATGTGCACCTGTTCTAGTGAGAAGTGAAAAGAGAGGTAATCCGCTAATCATTGGTATAAGTGTTATATCAGAACGAGATAGGAGTTGGGCATTTTCAGGAAAAACATACGGAGTACTTATAAAGGCTGACCATATTCAACAACTTTTTCTTCTCGTGCTAGAAGTCCATTTCTTCTATACCCAGTGCCAGTTCAGGCACACGCTTGGTCAGTAGAAAATAACAGTTTGGGCTCCCTAATCATACTAATGAATATATATATATATATATATATATATATATATATATATATGCCATTAATGGCATTTCACTAATGATTCCGTTATTAAATATTATCTACAAATTTTTATAGTACCAGGAATCTTTTCCGATATATATATGTATTGCTAAGGGGGC
>JAAAKM020004204.1:0-11881 GCA_010016025.2 Alatinidae sp. Z8VKAUB7J3 | reverse complement strand
GTATGAATGTATGTATGTATGTATGTATGTATGTATGTATGTATGTATGTATGTATGTATGTATGTATGTATTTATGTACGAATTTCAGAAATGTAAACAAATGTATGAAAGTTGGATGTTGGAATGTGAGAACTTTGCAAGATTCAGAGAAGTGTATAGAAAGAAAGACGGCTATTGTAGCATCTGAATTGGAAAGGTATGATATGGACATAACTGCATTGGTTGAAACAAGATTTTCTGGAACAGGACACAACCATGAAATCAATTATTACACAATTTGTTGGTCTGGAAAACCTGAGATAGAGGCTCGTGAGTTTGGAGTTGGGTTTGCAGTGAAAAGGAAAATTTTTGATACGCTAGATGAGCAGTCAAAATGTGTGAGTGACAGGATCATGTTAATGCAACCAATCTAACGAATGGTCGGCATGCAAGATGGGTTAGTGTTTATGCCCCCACGATGAAGTCATCTATAGAAGTAGTGGCAGATTTTTATCAGAAGTTGAAAGATACACTGATCAATGTTAATCGAGATGACAAATTGTTTCTACTGGGTGACTTCAATGAGCGAGTCGGAAACGATAATCAAATCTGGGATGCACTTGGTGGTTTTGGGATAGTATCAATGAATAAAAATGGATTACAGCTTCTACAACTCTGTTCTGAGCTTGAACTTGTTGTAACTAATACATTTTCCCGCGACAAAGCAAAACATAAGTGCTCTTGGACTTATCCAAGGTCGAAAAAGGGGCATCTGATTGACTATGTAATTTTGCTGTAAACGTGACATCCGAGATATTAGGAATACCAGGGTTGTTCGTGGTGCAGACTGTGACACAGATCATTACCTAGTCAGATCCAAAGTCATTTTGCATGTGAAGCCAAAATGTCGAAGAAACTTACAAGTGAAAGTGCCAAGGCAAAAAAATTGTGCCACGCTTAAAGACTCGCTTGTTCGTACAGAAATTAAAAATGAAATCAATGGAATGGAGTTTGATGGATCGTGGGAGGATTTCAAACAGAAAGTGTACAATGTTGCTAAGGACGAGGTGGGTGTTGTTAAGCGCAAGCAGAGGGATTGGTTCCAGGAGAAAATTAGTGCGGTTCATAAGCTGGGAGGGGAACTGTTGATATGGTCTTTGCAACACGTCAAGTACAAGAAAAGTGCCGTGAGCAGCGCGTTGACTTGATTCAGGTTTTCATGGACTTGACAAAAGCTTTGGACACGGTCAACAGGGACGCTCTGTTGAAAATTCTTGAAAAGCTAGACTGTCCACCAATATTTGTTGATAAATTTAAGCAGCTGCAAAGTGGTATGAAATCAAAAGTAAATGCACATGGTATTATTTCAGATCCAATTAATGTTGATAATAGTGTGAAGCAAGGAGATGTTCCTGCCCCTACATTGTTTCCTCTTTATTTCTCTGTCGTTATGATTAAAGCTTTTTAAAATTGTGACTTAGCAGTCTTCGTGAGATATAGAACAACTATAAAGCTCTTCAATCTACGTAGACTTGATGCACTTGATGAAAAGATTCGGGATCTGCTATATGCCAGATGATTGCAACCTTGTAACACATTCTGAGGAAGATATGCAAACATTGATGAATCTTTTGTCTGCAGCCTGTAAAGCTTTTGGATCCTCGTGTTTGGTGAAAGCTGCTTCCGAGGACGTCCGCTCCAACATTGCTCTCCTGTTGTGTTCCTGGTCGTGTTTCTTTATTGTTGGTTTTCATTCCTCAGGAAATTATACGTCTTTGTCCCTATTGATATTATTAGGGCGAAGTCTGATTTGGAAAGCCTATTTAACTTTACGGGTGTACAAGATCTATGAGCTTAATTTCACTCTAAAGCGGGCAGTGGCCCACTATCCTGCGCATGTTCCGAAACAGCAGGAGTTTGCGTGCGGCCCTGGCGTATATCTTGATCGTGTTCCTAGGACCTCTCTTTCACCACTCTTCATGTTTCTCCAATGTACACGTCTCCGCCTTTACAGGAGATCTTGTATACTACCCTATCTTGCCTGAGTGGATCTGGCGGGTCCTTTGGTGGCACTAGTTGTGATCTCAGCGTCGTCTCCGATTTGAATGCTGTAGGAACTCCCTCCTTCTCTAAACAGCGCTGAATGCGTTTGGATGCCCCCTGATGTATGACAAGACTGCGGTAGACTTGAACTCAGTTGTAGATTCTCTTGGTGAGAACGTCTGTCTTGTCTTTGTTACTTTGTGTACGAATGACGAGGGGCAGCCATTTGAACAGAAAATAGAAAACAAATGTTCCCTTTTCCTCTGAAATCCCGGCAGATGTTGATATGAGGCGTTGGGCATGGTCATATAGGCACTTGACGACACCACGTTTCACAGATTGATGACGATGAGAGTCATACACTAGGTACTGATCTATGTGCGTTTGCTCCCTGTAGATGTTTGTGGCTAGGCGCAATCAGAGTCGAAAATCTCTGATTTATCCATAGAGGAATAAGAATGGGCTAGATCACTCACCTGGTGCAATTCTTGATGTATGCAAATTTATAATGGCTTCTTTAAGGGGGCTTGATCGTAAAGGCTGAGGACCAAGTCAAACGTCGCTCTTCTAATGCACCGAACGTAATACAATTAGGTTCGACGTTGGAGCGGCTTTGGAGCGACTCTGAATCAAATGTCGCTCCTAATGTGCCACTCCTAGTACAAAAATAATCATGACGGTACCAAAACAATAGCACATTGACAAGGGTAAGGCCAGTGATGCAAAATGGAGAAAGATTCAACACCTCTACAGTGTCACTCATAGTTTCACGAAGACAACAGATCATCATTCCTACTTCCAATCGCCATACTACACTCACAACTCCGCTATCGTGAGTGGCACTCGGGTTTTGTATTGGACGAGATAAGTGTTCTAGAGCAGAATTAAAGTGTGCTAAGACAGAAAAAGGGTTTAACGTTACCTTTGTTCTGAATTTGAGCAAAAGAGCGCTGTTTTGATTAGAAAACCACGTAATCAACGAGGCTCGTCGAGAGTTTTCTGTTTCGCGACCAGAATTTTGTTGTTAAGAATGTTGACTTGTCCATACCTTGCGTATAGAATGCTGTTTTAAAATCGGCAGCCTGTATATTACTATACTGCCACTTGGCTCTTTTCTTCGAAGCAAGGATTATTTTCGAGAACAGGTCAAAATTTTACCACAAATCGTGTCAAGAGATGCAAAGAAATTATTGCTTTCCGTGTATCACAAGAAACATTCGATTTCATACTCTCTCAAATTTGCCATAAAGTCTATGAACGTCCTCCACGTTTGGCAACAGTTTGCCCTAGTATGCAACGATAAACGCCTTTTACCAACACTGGAGAGCTACAGACATTGTATATCGTAATGCCAAATGTTTATCGCTTCATTAAAATGTAAAATGATCACCAACACTGATACTGATACAGACACTGAGTTTCTCTCACATACGTTGCTATTTTATTCCTGTGATGAAATGGTAAACAACACCATATGAACGACCGTTGGTCGCCCAAAAAGTTATGTCTGCGCCTGCTTCGCCTCGTTTCAAATCAAACCAAATTAACAGTAATTTATACATCAGGTTCGGCGCATTAGAAGAGCGACGTTTGATTTTGGGTGGCTCCACTGCCGCATAATTCGACTGGAGCAGTCGCTCGTAATATATTCTGCTGCACTTAACTCGTTTTACCGAACTTAATCAAATCAAACGTCCTTCTTCTCATGTGCACAATTTAACTATTAGGTTCGGCACATGAGAAGAGCGACGTTTGACTTGGACCTGAATGAGGAGGCCAATGAGTACATCGAAGCTTTCAGTCATTTAAGGATCGTATTATGAACTTAACAAATCGAAAATGTCTTCGATCTAGAAAAGTAACAACGCAAAAAAGCGACTCCTTTCATGTAAAATGAGATTTACCTCACGTGGCGTTTGGAGATTGGTTTATCTGTTGATAGAGAACATGCACATCGACACTAAAGAGGACAAAAAGTTAGGAAGGAGTTCAAAAGTACAAATGCCAATTTGTTCTTACTTTGTAGTTGCGAAATGTTACGAGCTGACAATTCTTCATGGAGTCGCTAGTAAAATGCTTTACTGTTTCAATGGAAAACTTGACAAATGATATTATCTACATCGGAGCAAAAGGCTCACGGATTGACGCATGAACAGGAAATTTCAATGTAAATTACAATGTGGACAAAAGTATTACTTGTGGCAAAACAGGATACTTTTCGACAACTTTTGTCGCTTTGATTGCCTTGTTGCCCTTTACATTCCCCTCGGCATGCACTTTACTGAACTGAGGGAGGAAAAAATTTCATGTAATGCTGTGAAATTGCTTTGATTAGTGCTGTCGCGTGGTTGTCCCCAAAATGCTCGTTCAAACATGTGATTATCTGGTGTGATCATCGAGACACAGAAACGTGCGACGGCAAGGGACTCCAGAAGCTGAAGATGTAGCGTTTGTAATTCCCTCTTTGAAACATGTTACTACTTCAGGAGCATCTCTCTAGCATATTGTGTCGGTGTCTTGTTTGTTGTAATGAGCATTTGGATCACGTTTGGCATTGAAGTGTCTGCTTGCTATACAGCATTCCGGATTCAATCGGCTCTCCGTGTTTCGGTATTAATTTTTACTCACAGTTTTAAACTTTTTACGCTAATTTACGGATTTTCGGGGAGGTTTCTAAATTTTAACCGTGATTTCTACAGGAATTTCTCAAATTCAGATTTTTGCATTATTTTCTGGAATTTCTAAGAGATTTCGAGAGCAGCTTTCCAGGATTTCTATAATTGTTTCAGCCCTGGGTGGCGCGTTCCCTTTTGAATGGGAAATGGCCCCCTTCATTATCAGGGGGCTACACTTAGAGATTACGTACCTTGTCAAAGTAGTCAAATAGTAGAAGATGAAGCATAGAAATTCAGTGTCAAATCTAAAATCAAAATTCCTTGGACGAAACAATCTTTTTTTTTTGAGGGGAAGCCATGAGGAGATATCATATTAGCCGTATGGCGACCGTATTTTTAAGCAAGTAGCTGCAATAAGACGTCAGTTTCGGAAGGATGTTTAATACCATTACCAATACATAACTCTCTATTGTTACTTGGGTCGTTTACAACGTGTTGTTAAAACATGGCTAGATACCATTACACTACACTTTTCTCACATTATTACCCCCGTATGCACTTTGAGGGTAAAGATGGTAATCCAAATGTTTTGCAAATTTAATAGGAATATAAGAACCGTGTAAAAACAAGATCCGTTCTGACATTTTATTTAAATAGTCGATTTTTTGCTACACAACTTTTGTAGTCTGCCTTTGAGCCCACCCGCAATTCCCCACAAAAAAACAATTGCCTAGGTCCATTGCTTATAAACATTTCGCGCATTAATTATGTTGAGCGAGTGCAAAGCTAAGGGCCTTCTAGCCCTTTTGCTCCACGGCTCTTCGTCATTTCCGCACTGCTTCCTCTATTGTTCCAAGTATTAGTCAGCTGGGTTTGAAGATGGGTTCAGCTTGGCTCTGGTGAGTTTCTGCCTTGTTCAGATGGGTTCAGCTGGGTTTAACTTTTATAAATTATGCTGTATGTACTGCTTCCCAAATTTACTTTTGCTGTTCAGTATATCAAATATATTGTTTATTTTTTTAATAAATGTTGCAGTTGCCTCGGTGTTGGGCAGATGTGGGGATTTGAAAGCTTCCAGGAAACTGATGACAGCAGAGACGGAATAATGTTATGGTTGCAACCTTAACTTTCATTTTGTGGTTCTGCCATTTTGTATGGCGTGTTTTTATTTTATTGCCGAGATGAAGGACGTCGTTGTTTTGGACAAGCCTTTAATGAAATCCTATTTTATCCTACTGCCATTCCTATCAATAAATACACCAATGTCAGCAAAGGCATTTCTTGCCAGTTTGATCGTGTGACATATGTTCAGTAGATCTTACTGCCCTCTCTTCTTGGGTAAGGAAGAGATCCATTAAATTTGTCAAGCTTGCATCCCAGTTTGGTTGCAATGCATACGTTTTTGGCAGCACCATCAAAGATAAGTCCTTAAACTTGCAGACCAGCCACTGATAAGAAATTTATGGTCTCAATTATAAGTTGTGTCTGAATATCAGAAGTGGTATTTGCTGCGACGACGTAGGCTATTGACGAGTTCCATTTAGCTTCCAGCCCAGTAGCCATAATAACAAGAGCATGTTTGGCAGTGTTTTCGAATCACTTTGCTTGTAGGCCTGTTTTGCCATAGTGAACAGTGCCCACACATTCGTGTCGTTTGCTGTCCCGCATAGTTTTGTGTCCGTATTGAAATTTTATCCATTCCGATGACACAATCCCTATCATTTGTTTTAGTTTGTTCCCTTAACATCGTCAGAAACTGATGCAGGAAACCTGGTTTATACTCTACTTTTGCTGCCAAGCTACATATTGTTTCAGGACCAGGTAAATGCAAAGCTATTCGCACAAACTGATAACCCGTTGGACTATAGAAATGTAGTGTCACAGAAAAGTTCTTATTGCATCATAAAGGGATACCAGTTTTCCTCTTCGAGTTCTTTGCTTGATTCTTAAAAAGCTCTATTGTTATCTCATTAACATTTGGGCAACGTACTCTGCACTCTCTTTTGACAAGTACTTGGGATCGTTCAATTTTTTTATGACCAATTATAAAGTTCTAGGTTTTCATACATTTTTAGATTGTAGCCATTTAATCTGCATATTTTTTTCTTGATGATAGTTTCAAGGTTCTAAATTCTCTTTGCTGATGATACGGCATGTGAGTGATCCCCTGATAGGTCATTATTTGGCATAATTATTATTGCAAGACGTCACTCAGTCTCCGGTAGGATTCCCAAGACGAGGCTAGCAGTTATCCCGAAAAAAACGTTTTAAGTATCTTTCAAAGACCCTACGAAACAAGAAAAATCAATAGGAATGCGAAGTTTCCCTGAATTTCATTACCGTAAAGAACCCTTTCTCAATTAGAAGTTTTCGATTCTTTAAAATTCCTCTATTTTTAACAATACACTTTTCAATTTTAACCGTAAACACTTTTAAATAACATTTTTGTACATAGTTATTTCAGATTCAGTGCTGTTCCAATTTTAACAATTCTAACCACAAACACTTACAGATAATATTATTGTACATAGATATTTTAGATTGAATACTTTAAAGAATGTATTATTTTCCAACCGTTTTCCAAATGCCACTGCCCCAGAAGTAGGAATAGATTTCCGAAAGCTCTCTTAGAGTCCAAATTCGGTCTTAATATTGATATACTTACACATACCTATAAAAACATTAAAACTAAAACTGGGCTCTTCGTGAGCTTTTGGAATTCTTATTCCTTCTTCTTGGCGTATATACAGTTGGAAGCGGTTGCTACTAAAAGAAATTTAAAAAAATAAAACATTCTTTACAACATTCCATCAAAAATATCTACGTGCAAAAATACGATTCTAAAACTGTTTACGGTTAAAATTGTTAAAAAAATACATTGCTAAAAATTGCAGGAATTTGAACTATTACTAAGAATTAATTGCACCCCTTATGGGAATGAAATTCCCGGAAGCCTCAAACTATTTTCCTAAGATTGCTTAGTCGACCTTGCCACAAAAGTTGTCAATAAGAATTGTGCAACGAAATCTTGATTAGGTAATTTACGATCTCCTTAAATTTGATCCGTCGGAGAATTAAATGGTAAAATCGCAAAAGGTGACTTGAAAATGTAAACAGAGAACTCAGTTCTACGAAATGAACAAACCATGGAACAACGGCCACTGCTGTCTCCATCAGCCAATCATATCATAATCAAGTCAGCTCGAATCCGTGACGTTAGTCGGGCTGACGTGGCGGAGCTTGACCCGTCTCCAAAAGCTACGAAAACACCAAACTATTTGGTACAGAGTCAAAATAATGATCTTCGATGTGTCCAAGAAAATGTCTACGTGTGTTTGTATTGGGGTTGTGTGGCCTAAACTTTTTTTGTGACACGGAAAAGTTTAAGTGGAAGGAGGGGCACTGGAAAGACCCTTTTGGCAAATTTTGGTTGATATTTTTAGGTCAGGCTGGGCCTGACTAGCCTGCTCTCTGACTTCGCCACTGATAATTAACTAAGGAACTTTTGTTATCGTACCTTATGATTATCAAGTTTTATTTCCTGGCATCAAAATCTTGACATTATGTGAAGTGTATAGTACCTCTGAAAGTGGATTTAATATACTTCAGGGACTAAACTTGTGAAGATGGGATCAATGAGTAACACGGTCATGCAGCGATGGTGAAACATAAGTGTCCGCGGAATAAGCCCCTAATTTCTTTGCCATTGTTTCTCCTTGGGTTTGGTAATGTTCTCCTTCGAACACGATAATTAGTTACATGGTATTAAGTAACTGGGCTGATGACCATGTAAGTTTAAAGTGTGAATACCTAAATATTGTAAAGGAATGAATTTGTTGAGCCTTTTCTGCAGCTAAGATATTTTATTGGATTGTGTTTTATGGTCTGTACTAGTTTATAATAGTGAGAGGTTGTAGTAACTCAAGCATTAATGGGATTATAATATGTCAATACCACAATACGCATATTACATAAGGGTCGGTAAGTACTCTGTGCGTAATTGAAGGTGTTAAGTTCCTTTTGGGTGGAAAAGTTTTTTTATTAATAGCATTTCACTATGAATCTTTACTTTTTAGGAAGTTTGAAGAAGTCCTTCCCCTTTTAAACTGCCCGTTCCTCCTTTTACTGCAAAGGAAGGTACTGCAGTTAGGGCCGATTATATAATTTAAAGAATGTTATTTCAAATGATTGTCAACTCCTACTCCCATTTACAGTATATACGCCTAAAATCATTCGATTACTACAGAGTCATTTTATTATGAAAACCCCATCTTACCAAATTAATTTAAAATACCCACTTATCACACTTATCTGTCTCGGCAAGTAAGCACAGAATAACGTATAGAGGAAAGTATCTTGAATTGGAGGTTGGAAATATCGAGAACCTATGGTGAACCTTGTCTAGAATCACTTTTGTTGAATAGACTTGCGATATTTGTGATTTTCCTATAATTTTCATAAGGTTATAATTTTGTTACATGTTTATTCCTTTACATCCTCTCATCTAACACTCTGTAATAAATTGTTTCCAGATTGATAAGGAAGGCTACAGCCACCCCCTCTCCCATTTTCGCTGTCCTTGTAAGGCGAACTTCATGTTCTTAGTTTAGGCTCACTTCAGGAAAGCATTTACTTGACAGCAACAGAATAAATAGTTTCTACGTACTTGTAAAACGACAAAGACTTGTCTTCAACAATACTCCGTTTAGTACTGTTGAATGCTGAAAACAATTTAGGCAATTTGACGAGGACTTTCAGCGAATAATACAGCTCGTCGGTAAGGCACGTTCGGCAGCAACATCACGTCTTAAATATTTCAATGCGTGTCTATGAAATTTCTCCCGCGTTTTTTCCCTACTGCCACTTTATTGGAGCAATATTGATAGTTCTTATCATCCGCGGGTCACGTGATAAAGTAAGCACATTACCACAGTCTTCTTCCTCTATGGATTTATCCCAGGTCTTTGTCAATGCAGAAGATGCAAGAGTCATCAGCATATAGGAGTAAGCTACAATCGACTGCTTGAAGAATGTCATTTATGTACAACAGGAGAAGGACCGGGCCTAGTATAGATCCTTGAGGGACACCATAGGAGTGTTTGCTACAAGGCTTATTGGAGCTTGGGGTTCATTGGAAAACTCTGGAGTTAGAATAGGGCAATTTCAAAAATCAACTTATTTATGAAACTATTTCAAATTTTAAGACAAAGAAAAGACAAACGTTACCCTGTCTAGAAAGCATGACAATGAAATCGAACGCCTAAGGCAACAGAGACTTGGTCGTCAACTTGAACTCTCAGACGCCAACATTTTAAACTTGTTGAGCTATGGATTCTCGGATATTGAGAAATATGTGTTATCTCATGGCTTTGATTTTTGTGTCCCTAAATTGTAGTTTCCTTCTTGGAGTTCTACCTACACAAATAAGTATATTTTATGATCGAAACCTATCGCGATGCACGGTTCTGTTTTTGACATCAATGTTTTAAAATTGTTTAAGAGGAAAAGAAAGGAAACATTTGACCAAATGTGGAGCAAACAAAATTTTATGGTAAATATCTTCTTGGAGGCAAAGTAAAAATCTAGAAACACCAAATGTGTCATCGGGGAATGAGCATATACGAAATCATTTAGACATTCTGGTAGATAAACTGTCTTACAAGAGACGATTGGCATTGTACTGAAAGTAGAAAATCTTTTAACAATCATCTATAGTTCTAACGAATTTAATATACAGTAAAATCACTCTAATAAATGTACGTCAGATATAAAATTCACTTTCTACAAATACACAAACTTCTTATCTTCCACATACGACAATGGTCGATACGCCTGCCCTATTCATCTGACAATAATTGATAAAATTTTATCCCAACTCAAAAGAGATGGCCGTTTCGAGATAACGACTGGCGGTCACAAGTTCATAAGTGCTTTTTGTTCTTGATATTTCATCTGCTGTTATCCATTGCGTGACATTGTCTTACGCACCTCAAACTACTTGGTGTAGTCTCTATAACACGATAAATTACCAATTATGAAGAGCTAGTTCCGTGATTACGTCATCCCTCCCTCATCCTTAGTCTTACAAAGCAAAGTCAACATGGCAACGCATTTAGTCTGTGTCCAGTTGTTGCTGCTTTGTGCTATGCGCAACCCTTGCCCAGTTCATCAAATCTATGCTGCGATCCTGACCCACATTGAACCACTGATTTGCAATCCATTTAATACCTCGCACCACATCACATCCACCATGAAAGCTGTATATATCTGTATTTCCAGCCCATCCTGTTTCTGGATCGACGTGGTGATTGTACCACAACACTGCTTTCCCCTTCTTTGGTATCACAACAACGTTTGATTTGTGACAATTCCTTGCTAGGTTGCATATCCTATCTCTGTCCTCTGCCCAAATCTGATATCAATAAAACAAAGAGAAAGTTAACAAATGCTTTAATTATGGGTATTTACTGTTGCATATACCATAATTGAACAATTATTTTCTTAGCTGACGACTTGATGAAAAGATTTCATTAAAACTGTTGCAACTTGTCTACAATGAACAACCAGAGGAGAGAGATAAAGTCAAGCGACATCATGAACGACAAGGTTGGGTAACTATCATAACTTGTTATCTTAAACAAAAATAATTTCCTGTTCATTTTGAACAATGAAAATTTGAACAGACTTGCATAGTATTTCCGTTACCTTCAGAAATGAAAGTCTGGTATGGCAGCATCAAAAACACCAACAATTACTGTCTTTTTATTGTACGAGCACACCCAGCACTTTTGTGTATGATAGCAAGGCATAAGTTGTGGCCGACAAATAACTGCGAAAAAAATCTATAGATCAGGTAGCGTCCTATAGGTGAGACTAATGTCAAAGATCCTCATTTTAGAATACATAATTAAAATATAGAAAGTATCGATAGAAAGAGATCTACTTGCCTAGTGCTCACTAAATTGTTAACGAGTATCAAAATTCTTCAACAAAATCAGATGACATCCTTCCTGATGAGGTGCTCAAGATATTTTCAACATACGTTTACAACATACAAAAATACATAGAGGAACCCCCGTATACATTAGTGACTGATCAACTGTTGGGGTTTTCCTACGTATTTGTCATGGTAACGTTTATTCATATATTTAGAAAGTTGTTTAGTATCGTGTACGTGCGTATACCTCACGTTTCGAGGTGAATCAGTGCTGATTTACGCACAGCCTCGTTTCCATGTTAAATG
>JAAAKM020004203.1:0-11882 GCA_010016025.2 Alatinidae sp. Z8VKAUB7J3 | reverse complement strand
TGTATGTATGTATGTATGTATGTATGTATGTATGTATGTATGTATGTATGTATATATGTACGTATGTATGTATGTATGTATGTATGTATGTATGTATGTATGTATGTATGTTGGTCTCCTTCTCCTACAGTGCTCGACCAGGCGTTTCCCCTAGTCTTATGTAAATCCCCAATTCGATTAACACCTCCCTCGTATTTCCCTATGATTCATCTTATAATCTTGATCTGTACTGAGTTAAAGAATTGTCATAAATAATGTTTATATTCGATAAATGACGAGATTGCATTTATATTTCATGTCGGCGCAATATAATAACAGATTCTCGATTGCTAATCGCATAGCGCATATGTACATATCGGTTTTTGTACATGGGTTTGAGTTCATTACCGAGTCGTCTGCTACACAGAAATTGCAACCTTGGTGTGAAAGCCGCTTCAATAACTATGCTATGCCAATCTTATTACCCATAGTTATGCGGAGAACAGGTTGCCATAAAATGCATAGGCCACTTACAGAACTCTGGGTCATTCAATGAAAAGGGTCGTTATCGATTGCGATCAATGCATATTGAAGAGTGCACAAAAGTCATTAACGTCAAACGGCTAAACGATGTTATCAACGGTAATTCGATTTTCCAAAACTGACAGCCATAGTGCCGAGTAATTTCACGTTCAATAACCGGTAAAACAGTTAGAGAGAAATTGCTTTCTCAAACAAGGAACTGAAAACTCCTGTTTGGACATTTTGCAAAGTTTTAAAGTGGTCGTAAACCGATCAGTTTCAATCGACTTAAACCCATGCGTTTGAAAGCAATACAAAGAGAAACATACTTCAGCTTTAAGCTCTTTGGTTTTTGACATAAAGCATAAAGTCGTGTTTATTGCTCATTGGACAATATTGAAATTGTAGAATAGGTACGAATATTTACAATAATGAAAGGCAACACTAATTAACGCAATACGACAATTAGAAATTGTTTCGGAAAAATAACAGAGGGAATCAATTCATAATTAAGAAGGCGGGTCTCTCTGAAATGTCTCTAATTGTGTTGCTTTGGTGCCGAACTTGTAGTAAGGTGTTTAACGGCTCTTTTGTGAAAAAGTGTTGTCTCAAATCTCTTTTGCCTCGTTGATTAGTTTTTTGGGCCTCAGGCAGGGCGATCCAAATTACATTTATTATTTTAATAGCCCTGGCCTCAGGCAAAACTTTTCAATTAGGTACTGCAGCTGCTTCTCTGCAAAAAGTTATGTGACATTGCTCGATAAGATAAGTTGTCTATCGTCAAGTTTTCTATTAGCACCCCTCTTTGTCTACATTCAAAGAAAGACCTCAGAAAGACAGGCCTTTTTATTTCATTGTATTTACACAGCGTTTCTTCCTATTTGGCTGGTCTGTAAGCTGATTATAGTTTCGGGAGTTTTAGAAAGGATTGAATGAAGTTAATCATCTTATGAGAGACTATCTTGCTATTGAAGCTGACAGCGTGCATCTTTAAAGAGTTGATTTATAAAATTTGCGAATCAAAAGCGTTAGCCCTTTAAAGATCTAACCCTATTACATTATTTGTGTGGCTATACATGCCTTCAAAATGTACCCTCAAAACACGTTAAGATACCATTTTTCAATATTTAATGTAAGGATAAAAATATACATCACCTGTTAAATCAATCGCAATACTTGCACCAACGTGTGTATATATATATTTTTTTCTTTCGTCCAAGTGTTGTGCACTTGTGCACAATGATCATTTGATGTTTGCCTCAGTGCACATCTCAGAATCTCCTTTATAAAGTATAAGCTAAATCGTGAGGAGAACCGTCTGATTTTGCGCCAGACTAAAGTATTAGTGATCAGAAATGCTCCTGTATGACACTGGTCACAGCAAAATGTAAGGTAGCGCAATTAATAGATTTCAAAGTAAATTTATGAATAACGATAAGTCAACAAATTGACGATAGTGAATGGTTCGGATGACATGTTTTGTTATCGTAATGCTTGTTTCAATAAATGAAGCAAAAGGTTTAAGTGGTGCTATCAACTATCTACTTCACGATGGTTTGATCCAAAAATACATTCGGAGACTGTCAATTGGAAAATGCCAGGTAGTGATTTTCGAAATCCGTCGTCCTCCTTAAGATTTCCTTTCGTAATGACTTTTAACCGCATTAGCTATTAACTTTATAAAAGAAATGATGATGTTTAGAATTCAAAAGTATAACTCCAGAGAGAGTGTTTCCGGATTTAACTCCATTTTTCAGCTAAAACTGATTTTTTTACAAAAGCTAATATAAGAATGCCCCTGTCATTTTTGTCTACTTTAAACGCTTTGAATAAATACCACAAGCGTTTAATAAGATTTTTTAGGTCAAAAAAGGCCATTTTGGAAACGAGAAGCCTTTATCAAGATATTTCATTTTCAACATTTTCGTAGAAAGTTTTCTTTATGTAAAGAAACCATCTTTGAAATTTCCTTTACTAGAAATTTACATTGCTGATTCAGTAAAATTCAACAAGAGGTAAAAACTGGCAGTTCCTGTGGTGAATCTCGCTTTCCTTATTATCCGTTTCTCCTTCATGAGTTTGATTGCCGAATATCAAATGGATGCAAAAGTACACATTGTAAATTACAAATTATGTTCAATGGTAAAACGTCTCAATTACTTTTTCTCTTTTCTCTCCGTGAATTCATAGAAAGGATAGACTGCAGTGTTATCCAAGCGTCTTGTTTTCGTGATTGCACTTCATTTTGTTCACAGCCTATGATGTGGTTCTTGCATGTTTCAGGTTCAAATGTTGAAGCCTTTTGATGTTATACAAATTTTAAGTCGTAAGGAATAATAAGAACAACTCTTATACCCCTTTATAGATGATCACAAGCCTTTCAAAATAAGCAAAGAAAGGAAACGTTTCAAGATGTGCTAGAAGTGAGTTTGGTTTCTACGAAGCAGATGATCAAGGATAGATGGCGTTAGGTGAGATTGTGGCAAATAAGAAGCCAACTTTTAAGATTAAATTTTTAATATTTGACATGACTTTGTACCTAATGAGTTCTTTGTACATTGCAAGATTAAGTAGTATGTATTACTGCATCTAGTATGTATTACTGCATTTCTAATTAGACGTAGCTAAAACAATTGGAAAGTTTGTCCACTTAGTGAGTACTTGTTATATTTTCTTGCGTGTGGTTCTAGGATCTATATAGCTTCCAACATCTTACCAAAGAGAGTCGATTTCTAATTGGTCAATAATTTTCAAGAATTGTCTGTCAGGTGTTTTCTTTCCACGCATTGGTTGCCAAAGAATGAAGTCACCTGTCACTCCCTCCTGGCTTCTGTGCCAGAGGCAAGCCAATAACACGACTCTATCTCTTATTATTTCACTGATTAGTCGAATGTATCCATTTATTTCCTTCGCAGAGAGTGTTAGGGTTGGGTTGCTGTTTTACCAATATTCATCGAAAGTAATTTAGGCGACATTTTGAACAATAAAAAACCCAAGCCCTCTCTTATCAACCAACAATATGTTGTGTATAACATACAATGTGACCTGTGCGATGCAGGGTATGTAGGATACGCACGCAAGCATCTTTTCGAGCGCGTGGATGGACACAGAAGGAAATCGTCCTCATTCGTGCTGAGAAGGATAACTTTACAGTTCCAGATTGCTTAATTGAACATTTTCCAAGTGCTTGCTAGGTGTAGCAGCAATTTGATTGTTTAGTAAAAGAGATGCTATACAGGCACATGCTCATTCCTGACGTTAATGTTCAGACGGACTCCATCCTAGCAAAAGTTTTTGTTTAGATATTTCTTTATTGTGTAAAAGTATTATAACTTATCGTCACACAGTTGTTCATAATCTTACCTTGAAAATGGTGTCAAGATGACACCGAAACTCAAGTTAGATCTCCTCATAAATATGCTGATTGGTGAGCGATTTTGTCCGGATGTTATCATTCTTTGATTTATGCGTTACATATGAATTGAAGTACTTAATGACATCAAAAGCATCTCTTCATGTTTTTTTTTATTTTCCTCGTCTCCCCCATGTATGAAGGGATATAAGATATAAGATCAACATATCATGCAGGTTGTGTTTTAGTATTCATTCATTTTTCACTCAAGCTATGCCATGTTAGTTGTATTTTATCAAATATCGTACTTATGAATCCCATAATCGATTAATAAGCCCATAGATTTCGAACCCCCAACTCAATCCAAGGGTCGGCTTTTAAGTTTCCGTAATTTTCCAGCGCGTCCACATATTTAGGTCCCACCTAGCTCCTGACCGCTGATTTGAGTAACACTTAGTAGAAATTTAGGTGTCTTTTATCAATGTAAGAACGTTAGCACAAGTTGATTCTAATAAAGTGAAGTAAAGGTTTACTAATTTTAAAGTTTGCTTAGGCTATAACGCATAACAAATTATAACAGAATTTTTGCCCACCCCAACCCCCCTGAGCAGACGTGATGCTCCCAAACTGAAGGAGCAGGCGACGGGCCTGGTAAGATGTCGTCAACATAAAATTTTACAAAGTGAGAAGGAGTACATAGCTACTGTCATGTCGACCACAACAGGCCCACTTATCTGTCTTGAAGTATCATGGTAGGGGCATCATGCATTTTCTTCCTCACCAACGCTTGCGATCCCTTTGCATCATACATGTGAAAATTGTGCTAGTACCTCTATGACTACCTCCCCACTCCTTGGTTAAACGTTTATGCTGAAAATATGTTTCATACAATTTAAGGTTATTGGTGCATGCGTAGTTGTACTGCGAGGCTTTTTCCACGAAAAATCTTTTTTTAGCATCACCATCAAGTGGAAGCATGCAAATAACTACAACGATTATCACATGATTAACAATGTGAAACTACAGGTCAACTATACTCAGAAAATAGGCCAAGTTTCCTGTACTCAATGTATATTTTAACTCCAATGATAAACGATAACAACTCTAGAACACTCGATCAAATAACGATTTTCTATACTCTTAATTCTATACTCTCATCCAAACTCTGAAACTCTCAAATCCAACTCTACACACTAAAATCGATTTCTAACCAAATTCGACTCATACCATTCCTAGAAGATGATATTAGGGAGTGGCTCTGGGATAGTCACCTGACTAGACCCATTCTACTTCCGATCATCACATGTTTATAGATTACTTCGGGAAAATGGTAGAAATTGGTATCGGAAGAAAACTTGCCAAAAAGCATGAGCTTTTGCAGGCAAGGACTGATGAGATTTGTGGCTGTAACAGGTTTTCAATAAACAATGAAACGTCAATAAGCCCCTCAGGATTCGGTATCACAAATGCTGTACCATGTTAGGTCATTTCCTCACTTAGCCTGAGCAAAGACAAAAATTCCGAGGTTGTAAAGCTAATACTTCCAGTAGTTTCGTCTGCAAATAGGCTACCCCTTACTCTAGTCTGTACGTTTTCGGAAACTAAACCAGTAACATCCTTCCGTTTGTTTGTCACTGTGACATGGGATTGTTTTATGCTCAAATATATTCTTAGCGTTAATTATCTAATAAACGCTGGGGACCTTTATAATACTCCTGGGGCCCTAGAGGGTGTTTAACACATAAATTCTTTTAAGAAAAGCTTTTATTCCAATAACATATAATATAAAACATAAATGAATGCAAATTTATGGAGGCATAACTCAGATGTCGGTAATAATTTAGAAAGAACGGAAAGATATTAATTGGTCGTCTTGCAACACTGTGTCTATTCTATGAGCGTGGTTTGAGGGAATGGGAGCGTTCATTGAAAAAAAGGGGATGTAATGAGAAGTTGTCAGGTCTGAGGGACGTTAATACAGTAGGGAGGTGTTTATTGGAGAGATTTACGGTATGGGAAGAGGACAAGTTCAATCAGTCAGAAGTAATTTTATCAAAACTTCACCTTTGGTTAACGTCGTGGTTTACTCCTGATGCTTACATCATATTGATTGGCCCTATTTATATCTTTCATCAGAAGACGAATCTTTTATCCTTTCTCAATTGACGCATATGCACAGAAACAAAGACAAAGCCTCTTGGAAATGTTCAGGTCAGAGAGAAGTGTGATCTAATAGCTCTTATCCCGCTCAAAAGGTCAAGATCCACTTTTCTGATGGTCGTAAGTGGGTGAGAGGATCCAGGCCTTTAATTCGCTGCAAGGGCATTGTGCGAGAGCTTCTTCTAACGTGTTCAGACGAACAACTTACCTCAAAGTTTGTATGAGATTTTCGCAAAAAGAATAGGAGGTAGAGGATTTCTGCTTATCGGCGGGGCTGGTATGAAACATCGGTAGAGCATTTCTTGCTGAGTTCGGTCAAAGCGTTTAATTTACCTGAGAAAGTGTACGGCATTTCGTGGAAAAGCTTTACCTCTCTATATCCAGGCTCGTCTTTCTAAAGACAACTTGGTTCTTTAAAGTATATATTCACTCTATTTGTATTTGAGCATATTCTTGGTATTTTACTGCAGAACTTAAACAGATAACAGCCGGTAATTCAATTGCCTTTCACTGATTCTTTTCAGTTGATCTGGTACAAGCCCGCGGCCAAGGTTAGAGATTTTGAGGGGCTATTCTGTACCTTGGATAGGCTATTCTGAGTTTTGAGGGGCTGACATTGCATATACATATGAAAAGCCACTAGAAGTTGAATCTTGACGAGATAATTTGGCGGCTAAGTCCCTCAATACCCTCCCCCCCCGCTCCCCGAGGCTACGGACTTGATCTAGCTCAGTGATACTTAACCTCCTTTTATATTATCGTACTCTTGGAGCTTTCATATAATTTGTCCCTACCCCCTGTCTAAAATGACTTTTTGATATGTAATAATGCTCCAAAACAGCATTGCAATTGACACCATAAAATCGTACCCCCTGCTTTGATGCTTCGTACCCCTAGGAGGTACATGTATCCCCGGTTAAGAAACCGGGATCTAGTCCATTAGCTTGCGAGCAGACAAACTAGTAAAAATAGTAATTACCACCTTAATAGTTTTTGTCCTCCCGAATGCTACTAGTTCATCAGATAGTCAATGAAGTAAAAACACAGTATAAAGTCAGGCGTGTCCAATTGGGCTGCACAATATCTTCGTTTCTTGTAATTGCCAACTAACTAGGAAGCACGAGAAGCATAACCTAGAGTTGTGATGAACCCTCTCGTATTTTGTGGCGTGACCAGGGGAGTTCTCAAAAAGATCTATCTTGAGTTCATTTCAACCTGTAAAGACAATTTGGAGATTGGCAGTGAAGAGGACATTAGGGAAATTATTTAGCTGGAAAAACTCGTGAAAATGTTTTAACTAATTCTCATGGTGTTACATTTGTTCACCAGCTCTGCGAATAGGGACACTATTGTCTTACATTTCAAATTTATTATTAGATATTATTAATCCATTGGCGGAATTTGCAATAAATGTGGTTGTAACTTTAAAGAATCTCAATAAAGGGTGTGGTTTGTGAACAACTATTTGCCCCCCCCCCCCCCAGTTTCAAATAGTTGGGCGCATCCCTGCTCGTATCCTTTTCAAATTACCCACCATTTCTGCTCGGTCAAAAGAGCTTCCCAACCTTTAGTTTTCAAATTTGCAATAAGGTAAAACAGCAAAGATTTCAAAGCAGATGTTGCTGAAAACAATTTTCCAACGCCCATATTGAAGAGTCAAACACGATCTTCTCCGAGGGGTTAACCACTCCAAAGAAATCTGGTACGTTTTATCGTCTATTATTTCAGTGTTCTAACAGAAATCTCTTATGTTCTTTGTGGTGAGTGGTTTAGCCTCGCTCGTCGCTAATAACTCTGCAATGAGTGGCACCGCCAATTAGATTTACTCCTTTGCCAATCCGGTCACGCCCTGATCCTCTCTGGCCCGTGTCCAGAATGTGTGAGTTGTTAAGCTTCTCGAAGGCTGATTTGAATTTATCAGCGTCCGTTAAGGTTACTGCTGCTTGACTCCCTTCATTAACCTTTAGGATATGCAATTTTCTTGTGTTTCGTCACAGATGTACAGTATCTGTCTACGTTGATTAGGTAGCGGACAAGTCCCGAGAATAACTAGATGGGGAATGGGGGTGAAGGCAGAGTTGAAAGGCAACGCAAGCATTTGAGCGCAGCTCTATCAGCTTTGTGACTAAGAGTCGCTTGATTAATAATAATCAAAAATATCAAATCAGAGCTATAAAATGTGTCTTAAATCAGGGCTTTGTTGAGTGCTTGTTTTGACCAGATTCTGTTTTCTTTGAGGGCCACGAATTTGTTGTAGTTGGTTTGGAGTGTGGTCGGATTATAGGATTGCCCTAGGAATAAATTTATCCCAAGAATCTCGTACAACTTTTCGCTATAAATTTTATTGAATTTTATTATCTTGACTGAAATCCCTAAAAGGCTCACTGATATAACGGAAATCTCGTATACATTTGGTGTTACGCGGTTTTATGAGGGGTAAGCCACTCCTTAGAATTCCCATATACTCGGGCGAGTTGACTAAAGGAGATTCGTGAGACAGCCTATAGTTTAAAAGGAAATCTCGTATGCATTTTGTGGTAAAAATTTCGCCCCTCGGTTTCTCTCTCAGGGTGGTAATCGTTCATGGTAAGGCTGTTATTTCGTTTACTTTCAACAAAACCACTGACTTTTCCAGCGGGAAAATGGTTCACTGTCTTCAGTGGTAAAAATCACAGGCTTGTTGGACCACAGTCTTTCAAAGAACTGAAAAACTCTGGTTGGACCGAAGCTTTCAGCTTTTGAGCATATTTTATAGACAACAGAGAAAAATAAATGAATAAAACAGGTGAGGTTACAAGTTCTGATGTTACGAATAACAAAGAACAGCAAGCAAAAACACGGCACTGTTGACAAAAACTTAAACTATGCAATCCTTTTCTTAATTTAAAAAAATGTCCCGTCGATGATTCAAAACTAAAATATAGGGCTACACTGTCTTAGTAAAAATGGAAACATTACTGATGACTTTGCTTTGCGCTTAAAACCAGAATGATGCATAAAAAGGGGAGAGGATCTATGGCAGTTCTTTCAACCTAGAGACGACGCCTGACCACCTTCGGATGTCACCCCAAGATTCCCCACCAGACCCCTGGATCGTTCCGCCCATTTTCTATCTTGTCCAAACATAACCTCGGTTGTTTCCATAGCAGATATCCTAGACATCTTTTCTTTGCAAGTCGATGGTGATGATTCAACATTTTACATCGGTTTGGAACAAAAGTACCCATGCGATTGGTCTGTCCTGATGAAGTTTGAAGTGGACAGGAAGTCATCTCCAACGCTGAACTGACAACGAGCATGGCGAGGGTGGTCAGTAATGGATTGTTTCTAACTATACAGATGAATAAGCTGTAGCATGGATGAGTACGTCTTCTCCTCGTCATCGACGAAGGAACAAGATCAAAGCCTTTTGTTGATATTTATTGAGCTGTATTCAAACTGAAAAGGAAGCCTCCAGTCGAAGGAAAACAATATCTTGGTTTCACAACGGTATTGTTCCTCCCCAAACACAGAGGAGGAACAGAAATAGTCGAGTTGCAAGAATAAGTTAGAAATCAGGGAACTTTGTAGCATTTTCGACTAGTTATTTAAATGCCATAAATGTGAAATAGAACTGAAGAAGCCGTGGTGTAGTAGCTTCGATGCACGTGAACAAAATCGAGCGTAATAATAAAGGTGGATTTTCATTAAATGTTGTTTCAATCTTAGCTGGAGTCTGCCTTGTTTTGCATCGGATACTTGAGTTCTCTCACCAGAAATCACGGATGCCGCCGTTATACATGGCACTACACAACAAATACTAAATGACTGAGTTTCGGAGTTGTTTTGTTCCTTAGTCTATACTATAACTGGTTGTCAACGGTGTACATTCTTCAGGCCTAGCCACTCCAGTAATGGCCTTAGTTGATTGAGTTCGAATCTTCTTCATCGTTGATGTTCAGAATTATCTTCAGCTGCTCACAAAGATGGATATTGATAAAGATTTTGCACCCGAGCAATTACAGTATGATACTGCTATGAGTAAGTACCTTATTTTCACTTGTTTCTTCCGCTTTTTCACCTGTTCCGGGACATTCAGAGAAATTCATGTAAACAAACCACAGACTACCGATACCGAACTTATGTTTAGATATTCGCAGGATATTAGCCCTAAGATCTATGCTAATAACACAAAATATAGATATTTTTACCCAAGGATATGATTTATTTATTGTTAAAAACTGTCGTACAAGACATTATTCCTTGAACTGTTCTTAAACGTTTTCCACACAAGTGAGCAAAAAGAGGGATTTTTGATTTCAGTACAATCAGGAACATCGGTTGCTCATTTCGCTGCCATCCGTCGTCCGAAATGTTGGAAAACAAGAAATTGATTTGTATTCCTGTGGCTTCTAGCCAGTTTTAGGTCACATCATTGTATTGGTGTTAAGAGTTCAGCAGCGACTGCCAAATATAGATCTATAACTAATACTTAAAATCCAAGTTAAGACGTGCCTAAGTATTGTAGTCAGGGAAGATCTCATTAAGTAGATCAGAGACTTCTTGCCTACTAAAGAGGCCTATCTAAGTTCGTTGCAAATAGATATCTTCGCCACTGCGTAGAGGAAGAAGTACGTGTTGGCTTAATCCAGCTCTGGTATTAATTTCCAAAGCGAAATGATAAGAACTGTGGACGAGTATTGATGTTTAAAACTCACCACCTAATTTCCCTGATATGTGGGCCAACACAAAGCTTTTTAAAACTTCAGTTCTGACAGCTCGCCCACGTTTGTAATTCAAGAACAAACCGGTGTCAAAATTCTTCAATTGATTCAGTGAAAGCCGATATTAACAAGAAGTGTTCTCTGAAATCTGTAGACACATGGAAAGTAGACAAGTGACAATTATATCAGTTACATGTATATACTTACAAGCTAAGAATGAAATTATTGTAATATTCATATTTGTTGCAATTATTATCGTCATCATCGTCGTCCTTATCATTGTCATAATCATCATTATTATCATCACCATAATCATCGTCATCACATCCATCAAAATTATCATCAACATCATCATCATTATCGTCATCATCGTTATCATCATTGTCAGTACCAACAACATTACCATCAGTATCAGCAGCAGCATCACCATCATCATTGTCACCATCATCATTGTCACCATCATCATTGTCACCATGATCATCATCATGATCATCATCATCATCATCCTCCTCCTCATCATCATCATCATAACCACCATTTACACCATCACTGTAATCATCATTAAGAGACATATTTACCAACTAAACAAAGACACTGAAGACAGAGCTAAGTGGAAATGGCACGTTCATGACATCCTCAGGGGTCAAGTAACCTGAAAGACAACAATAGCAATCATTATTATCATTATCATGATCATCATCAAGATCACAATTTCTTTTACAGTCTGTGTGTACAAAGTAGCTGTATTAAATATTATGTCCCAATTTGTAAACTAGTAAAACATGAATAAAATTCTCAGCATGCAGTCATAGTGACAATAAACAAATGAGCAAAGAAACAAACAAAGAAATGGATATTTCAGTAAAAAAGCAGATAGGTTGATATATTTTTTTTGTTAGATAAGTTAGGTAAAATGTATCTTATTCCTTCTGCTCAGTATGGTAAACACCATTTAAAGAGATTTTATCTCAAAAGATTTCTAATCAGATCCTTAGCATTGTCCACAGTGATACCAAAGTACATATTTGCATATAAGATTTGTACTTCAACAAAAGGTGCCACCCATAACAGTTAGTTCAGTGACCTTGACCAAGGTCTATAAAACACAGGTCATGACACTTCCTGCCTTATGACGTCACACAAGGACAATGGGAACCATTTTGGGT
>JAAAKM020004202.1:0-11882 GCA_010016025.2 Alatinidae sp. Z8VKAUB7J3 | reverse complement strand
TTGCTTTGCTTTGTTTTGTTTTGTTTTGTTTTGTTTTGTTTTGTTTTGTTTTGTTTTGTTTTGTTTTGTTTTGTTTTTTTGTTTTTTGTTTGGTTTGGTTTTGTTTGCTTTAGTTTTATTTGGTTTGCTTTGCTTTTTTTGTTTTGTTTGGTTTGTTTTGTTTTGTTTTGTTTTGTTTTGTTTTGTTTTGTTTTGTTTTTGTGTTTTGTTTTGTTTTGTTTTGTTTTGTTTTATTTTATTTTATTTATCTATTATTTTAAGCTACTCGCCCAGTATTTGTTCGAACTTACAAAGTTTGATAAAGACTAAACGTCTGTGACGAGACCTGCCTACAATCTGACTACAAATTATTGTTGGCAGTATTTCAATGGTTTTTCTATTTGAATGCCACATCGAAGGTGCCAGGATCAAGTTGTAGCTTAGTCAGACGTTTATTAAGGCCGACAGCATGCTTTATGCTGTGAACGTCTTAGATTGCGTGCGTACTTAGTAACTCTTGTTAATGATTATTATCTGAAGCAGTAATTCTGTTTGCTTTTAGGATTGGGAAATGAAATATCTTCATCCGAATTATACAAAATTTCTTGATAAAAATCATCCAACGCTAGAGGTAAATTACTGTACAAAATGTTACCTTTTTATAGTAGTTTAGCAAATGAAATGTTGTTACAAGTGGATATTCTGGTATACAGAAAGGATCTGACAGTGATGTAGAGTTGTATGCGCCACTTATTTCCACAGCAAGTGGTTGCTAAGCTTATTTGCAAAAGAAACAGATTTTCTCGTGGCTGTAATAATATTTCGGAACTGTTACCGTTTACCAATGATCAATCGAACCAATTGAATTTTTAATAAATGTTGGACAATAGAAGTCTGAGATTTAACTCCTTTCCTCTCGAGATGGGGGCTTTTGGAGCCCCTACCCCCCTAGCTAACTGTTATTTCCCGCTCCTATTTTCTTGAGAACTCAAAAAAACCCAAAGTAAAAAACAAACTTCGAACGGCTATTTTTAGTCACATTGCCTACTTGCGTTAAAGTTATTTCAACGTAGAACGACAAAGCTTTACAGTTACTAAGAGATAAAGCTGAAAGTATGCCAAAATGCAGCACATGAGGAGGTCGGCTTGCTAGTGTATACAGGAAGACTTCATACCAATTCCGATGAGAATTGTGTAATATAGAAGGTGACCAGAATGAGGTTGATATAGTTCGGTTTCTTGGAAACACTTCTACTGAAATAGTCTTGATTTTCTTTTTCTTATTTATTGATGTTTGAACCCAACTGCGGGCTGTTTAAGGAGACCAAGGGCGGAGTGTGAATATTGTCAACTTAAACTGAAAAGTGGTGTCGATTTTTGTCTTTGATTTGATGCAGAAGGATAGGTCCACATTTTGAACTATTTTACATCATTTCCAACTAAACTTGAAGGTTCAAATGGCGGTTTGACGTCACGTTCACTAAGCTTGTTCCTCTTGCATGTTTTCCCCTATAATCACCATGGTGCAAAATTTCGATCAGCATTGCAGCATTGTATTGTATGCAGATGATGTTAAAGTGTTGAATCTGGTTAACTTGATCTAAATCTTTAGATCGAAGATCTGAACTTTGAAAATAGAGTTAGCAGCCTGTGATGCAGGCCACACATCCTTGTTTTTATGGTTTTAATTTCCAGTTAATTTCAGGGATTTCACCATCTCTTTTTAGTCATACTTTATCACCTTTTTTTCTTATACAGCGTTATAAGTAACTGTAAACTACTCACTTTCTTTTGCAGCCTTGCCCCGACGTTTTCTGGTTTCCTTTCACGACAGAAGCATTTGCAAAAGACTTAATTGCGGTATGTTAGAAATTTCTGTTATGCCTCCAACATTGTTTTACAATAAATTTTTTAATATTTTTATGCAGTTCGTTGTTAAAGTGTTAAATAAATTTAAAGGCGAAATTGAAATCAACTGCCTAAGGTTGCGTTAGTTGTTGACTCTCAAACCTAAATACCGTTCAGCGCTGATAAGTCGCGGTCCATGGGGTCCAAATTACCAAGCCGCAGCGTAGGTGGCCCGCGGCGTAAGTGCAAATTATAGCGAATAATACTAATGTACCTGTGTTGGCATACAGTATTGACGCCGCCATTTTAAGATTTTGGGATCCATGCGCGGCGTAAGCGATTTCGCGGACAATTGGGGCGCAGCCTAATGGCGCTCGCCTGTCTTTGAGTAGTTTCTCGACAGCAAAATGTGCCACCACAAAAGCACCCTTTCGCGGCATGTTATGTTTTACGACGGCTAAACAGTTGTAAATCCCAGGAAGAACCTTGCACTACATTAATTAACGCGAACTGAAACATATTCGGATATATGCAACTTCGTTGATTGACCGCACACTTGTAATTGGAATAAACAGACCTGTCAACATGATATCTCTCTCGAAACTCATAATTTTGTGAACTGAGCAAAATTAACAGTGTTTCCTTAAGGCCTTTTCCAAGTTAAAACAGTCATTTCTCAAAGCTGATATGAAATTTAAAGCCGATATTTTGTATACGAGTATTTGGTGGCAGGGTTAACACTATGATATAGTTATTATTGCGATTCCTCGTAAAAAGTTTTTTGTGACGTCATCACTTTAGTACTCTATTGTACACATCCATAAATCTTTTAACTTAAGTTATTGCAGCTAGAGTTATCCAAAGCGTAATACTTGTGTGTACACCCAGTTTACCATAAATGTGCTAATTTCGAAAGACATATTAGCATTATCATCTTTAAGTTAGTTCGCTAAGAAATGGTGACAGGAGGCTTTCGTTCTTTTGCCACGCAAGGATCTTTTACTTTCTACTATTGTTGTAACTTTATTCTTCCACTTGTTAATTGTGGTATAAATTCGAAGCTAATGTTTTATTTTGTTTTATAGCGGCCCAAATAGCTACATTGCCAGTATAGGAGGCGCACACTGTCTTAGGAATTTCTGATACTGTATGGGTTTCCATGCTATTGATGAATAAGCGCGGGATCGTGTTGAATTAGGTCGAATTGCTTTATAAGTCGCAGGTATAAATGCATAAAGGTCAAGTCGAACATGCGATGTGTTTACGCGATGACATATCTCAATTTTAGAACGATCTTCTCATGTAAACACCTGCACTAGGATATCGAATTATCGAATGGTGTTCTCTTCACGATATTTTAGTTTATATGACTTTAAATTTTTATTGTAGGAAATGGAAAGTTTTGGCCAATGGTCATCAGGCGGTCACCAGGTAGGTAGCCGAAGTTGTTTGCCAATGCCCACAGATGTAGCAGATGCCTCCATGTCTAGGAAAATTAACCTCCGATTTCGGTGATTGCCAATTTTATCCGGCATAATACATTCCAATCTTAGTGCATAGTGCTTATCTACGTACTACTAGGAAAGCAAAAACCGAGCATATCTTACAATTCCCTACTATTTCTGACGTTCCTGGGCCATTCTTTTAGCTTTCTTGATGATGATAAAGTTTTGCCGGGTTTGGCCAAGCAGGGTCTAAAATCAGAAAAACTCTATCCGATCGTTGGATGGCTATGCGTACGTCTAACGTATAGTTATATTCGTGAAGGTACTAGATGTTATTAATTCTTCTGAATAACCCTTGTGTAAAGTTGACCGGTTTAGATACGGGCTCTTGCATTAAGTGTAGGGCTTTTCGTTGAAACAAAACCTATTCTTTTTAGGGTAGTCCAATCTGTTTGAGGACATCGTTCAACAGTATAATACTGTACCGTACGAAAGACGTCTTCAGTAAAGGTCATCGTCAGTTTATCTACCATATTTAGATCAGTTAACTATAGTCCTGTTCGGCCTATAGTGGTCCAGATAGAGTAATAAGGGCTTAGCAGCTTTCTAGATTCTTGTAAAACAGCATATGCATAAAAATCGCGTTAGTGACAATTTCATCGTAATTTAAGATGTCCATATTCTTGTATGAATTTTTACTTCTATCATATAGGATGAAAGGTTATCAGGAGGTTATGAAAATGTACCCACTGTTGACATCCACATGAAACAGGTAAGGTTAGAACCAAGAATTGCGTATGTGGCATTTTGTAGCGCATAAACTTTCGGAACCTCAAACGTACTCTATGATTTATGTAAAATAGTGGAGTTCATTCGTCTTAAGAACAAAGTTGCCTGAAAATGGAAGTGACAGTCAACGCTCTTAACTGGTGCTCAGTTCAATAGCGATGAGTTTAGTAGCAGGACAAATTTTTACCAGACGAAATGGACCGTTCGACAGTATTAATAAGGAGCTAGTAAACAGAGAAATCACAGAGGAATACGAGGAGTATTCAGTAATGTTTTATACAGTAGGTTAAGAATGCTCCTTGTGAGACGGATAGTAGCTAGAAAGGATATATCAGAGTGTAGAGTGACTCAGTTTACACTTCCGGCGCCGTTGTTGCTTTTTCGGGCATCAAACACCGGAAATCTCTAGACTTAATATTTAAAACAGATTTCCGTAAAGTATTTATTTATGAACGTTTCTCTTGAAGTACAATCGCTGATTGAATTTTTGGCTGATAGTTACTTACCTACCCCGTTTTAGTGAAAGCTGTGCTACTGTTTAATACAAATCCGATAACTTTATTTTAGTGAGTCCATGGGTTTAACAACGGCCACTTGTTTCTCTCGCCTCTGTTGCTGCGGAGATAAGCCCACAAAGGGCAAAACAACTCAGTGAATTCAAATGAACTCAAAATATTTAAACTCTTGTCTTCCACAATCAAGTTTCTTATCGCAGAGAACATTTTACATAGGTTTGGATTAAATTAATTCCCTCCCAAGGTAACAGTATGTGAAAACGAAAAGAAGAAGAAAGGAAAAGAAATGCGAGCAAAGATTGCTGGGAGACTTGACTTTAAATGGCGTAGTTTCGAAAATGGGAAGTTAGGGGTAGGTCGCCGTTTAGAAGGAATGGGAGGCAACTTTAAGTCTTCAAGGCAGCGGAAGTCGTGTGAACACTATAGCCCTCCCTGGTGATTGCCTGTACGAGACTTAGAAGAAGGACACAAGTACGTATGGACTTGTACGCACTCCAACCAGAATGTAGGAGAGATCCTTTTTTCTAATGTATTGACATACTTCACCTTTCCTGTCATTGTAGATTGGATTTGAGCAGCATTGGCTTCATATGTTGAAAGAATTTATTGCACCTATGGCATCGCGTTTGTTCGCCGGTTTTGCAACACCAGTAAGAAAACCTGATTACGTGATTCGATTAGTTTGCGATTATTCGTATCTTGAGTATATGCCTTTTCTTTTGTACCTGCGAGTCATCTTACGAACGTGGAAATGAATTGCCATCGTTAATACGGTATATGTTGTTTCAGACGTTTGTTCTTCACTTATTTTGAAAATGTGTAGTCGGCCTTGCATGCTTACCATAGCAAATTAAAGACGAATTTTTGTCCCTGGCCCCGCAATTACCTGCATTGGTATACAAAAATGTTACTGCATATACAGATTTCGTTTTAGCTCTTTGTGAGGGAGTGAGAACACCTCTATGCAGCTATGTAAACGTCTCACACATAGCTGAAAGTCATGGTGTCGACTATAGTTTCAAGAGAAGGTTGAAGTGTTGATAACGGCTTGCACTGCACTGTCAAAATAGGCGCCACACCAAAGTCACCACACGGTACCGGCATTCGGGTAATTACTTGTGCAGTGGTTGCAGCAATTCAGGTTTACTGACGATGGTACCATGGCCCATGTGTGAGTGCAGCGCAATGCACCATTGATCGTGTGTCTTCATTATAGAAGTGTCCAGTTGACTTTCATATGGGTGATCTTGGATTAATGTCTGAAGACAATAAAAGTCAACAACTTTTTTGTGGTACAATAAATGGAAGTCTACATGTGTTCGGTTTGACCATTTCTGCCCTTTTAGCTTAGGACAAAATTGCCAGTGTTTATAGTCGGTGGTAATGTCCGTGGTTGTGCAACGGGTTGTTTTTATACTATACAGAGATAACAGTGTAAACTCGCACATTGCTATATATTGAGAAATTAAAGTGACTCTTAAACTTTTTGTAAAAGTTTAAGGTAACTTCTTTAACAGTTACTTTTGTAACATAGGCATTGAAAGTCAAATAAATGGATGTTTGATCTCGATTGATAATAATTTAATTATCCAAAGTCGGACTCATGCCGGAAAAGCCATCACCAAAATTCAGTTTTGAAATCAAGGCACCATGCTTCTCGAGATTTGGTTCACGAAACTTAAAGTTAATTTAAGTAAGTGGACTTGAAGTTCCGTAGCGCACGTCCACGTAGGTTTCAGTAGCCAGAAATGCATCGAGTAGAAACCGAAGTTTTACTTTCGGATAACGACCAAACGACCTTAGAATGTGTTTTTTCTACATTACTTGTATTTTAGCGTTTCATATATTTTTGATACTGACTTGATATTCTTTCACCCATGTTTTAGGCACATGCCATCATGAATTTCGTTGTGAAGTATACACCAGCTGGACAGTACTTCCTGAGGCCGCATCACGATGCCTCGACGTACACGATCAATTTAGGATTGAACAGACCGGGAATCGATTTTCAAGTAAGTATGACGTCAAACTTTTAGACTTTTAGGTCTTCATGAGGCGGACAAGATAACGTCAACAGAAGGTCGTCACTAGACAACTGTAAGATCATCTTTCTTAGAAGACGAATCGGCTATACTGAAACAAAACCTTTTAGAGGTGTTAACTCACTCACCTTCTGGTTTAAGCCGTACAGATTTATGTTAGTGCCTTGAAGACTTTGAGCCACGGAAGTGTTGCGTGCGGCTCGCTCGCATGGAGTATGACAAAATTAAACTGTTGCAGTAACTAAAGAATATCCCATGTGGCGCGTGTTGAAGACACAAACATGTAAACAAGGAAGTATTTTAAATTATGGTTCTTAAAAACGAAAGCATAGCTTCTATGTATAAAGATTCAAGGACATGTTTGAGTTGATGTTTTCCAGAATTCTAAAAATATGAATTTCTAAGCATGGTTATGGTGTTAACTCGGCGCTATTTTCCATTTCTCTCTGTTTCAAAGGGTGGTGGTTGCAGATTCCTTCGCTACAACTGCAGTGTGACAAACACCAAAGTAGGTTGGACCCTAATGCATCCTGGTAGGCTAACGCATTACCACGAGGGACTTCCGGTCTTTAAAGGAACACGTTACATTATGGTATCATTCATTGATCCCTGAGAGACGTGGTAGCTACCTTACAGCCCAAAATTATCCAACATCAGTTATTGACGTCACTTCAAAGACCGGAGAAGAGCAGCAGTGATCACGAAGTCGTTCCCATGGTACTACCCGATATGTCCATACCTGGAGTTTATGGAAAGATTTGTTTCCAAGGCGGGGATGTGTACTTTCCCCCGAATGTTCGATTGTAGAGTGAAAACAAGAAATTGTAAAAAGTAGTCCGTTGAGCTAGTGCGTACACGAGGACGTGTAGGAAATACCTTTCTTGTTTGAACACTGAAAATGAAGAATTTTTGTAGAAAATTATGTTTGATATCTTCTGCTTTATCATACTTAGAATTTATATTCTTGTTGCATTGGCCAGTGGAAAGTTCCTCGTTTTGGATTTGTCACATCTTTGAAAGTTACCGGAAAGAGTATTGCACCATCTTGAGAAACAGTGAATTGTCTGTCTCATAGCTATTGCGACCCTGTGTATCAAACAGAGGTCAGATCGTGATATTATTCTCAGTACTCTATCGTCTAGTGACGAACCTACAAAGGGCGTAACATTACTGTTTGGCGGGTTGAGGGTAAAGATTGTGGACAATTTCATATAAATTTAACAACGGAGCAGATCATGCCCTTAACAATCCCCTCCGGTTTGACCTAAAATTTGACGGAGTACCTTAACATATGTGGTGAGCACCCGTGAAATTTGCTTGAGCGAAATCAAGAGCGTTTACTACTAATGGATCCTAACAAATTTTGAAACACCGCTAGTATTTTTATAGTATCTGTTCTCATTCATTACAGATTCCTTGCCATAATCCTTGAGAGGCTGCCCTACTGAGCTATTGGACCAGTCTCATTTTTGCTTCTCTGTCCGTTGGCCCAAAGTGAGGGGCGCACTCCTTATGAGTAGTCTTCGATTAACAGATTGCAAATAATATCTCTATGAAAGACAGGGTTCCATACAACAGACAGTTGCTGTGTTCCTAGTCAAGATCCTTGGTGTTCTTGCCATGGATGCTGCTCAGGAACACGTATCAAATACTTCGAATAATTATAATATTCTTTCTCTCTTCTTTGCTCACTAACTCACCTGGCTTCACTGATTTTTCACAAGTTGGTAATCTTGAAGATCGAGATATAAGGAGAGGGACAGTTTTAAAAAAATTTTCAGTATTGCTGTGATCGTTAAAGTGAAGAAAATATGTTAACAAGTTTTCGCCATTTGGAAATGAAGTTAAAGTGTGTGAAACAAACTGGAGCAGCAGAGTGCTTAACCTACATGTTTACCTAACCTACCAAAATTGATCCTCGTGTCCCTCTTTTTAGGCTAGATTTGTTGTTAATGGGCTCCGAAGCTCGCTACTTTGGGCACATTGCAAGTAGGAGCGGTGTCATGAAAGGTGTCTGGGATGCTTTTGGAAAAAGGAACTCGACGACGCACGCCAAAGACACATAAAACTTGATTGCTTTAATGCAGAGGGGTATCGAATCAGGAGTTAAACGGTGAAACTGTAGAAATGATTTTGGAGTTGCAGCCGCTAATAACGTGCATATTACCTTAGCTTTGTTGAGATTTGTTATTTTCTCTAGAATCGTAATGGAAGATTAGACTGTGATACGTTTGCTCGTTCTGTGATTCTATGAGAAACATGCAAAAGCATATAAAGTAGGCTTCCCTTGTAAACCAAATTAAGGGCTTTGCCTTGGGATGTCTTTGGATGCTTCAAATACTTCTTAGTTAGTGATTGACCTGTTTATGATAGTTTTTGCCGGGCTCATTCAATAACGTTATTCGCAGATAAGATGACGTTGGGGCATTTGGACCTTCTTCTGCACTTACTGGCGCGAGCATTGCTTCCATATCAGCAACTCTCTTTTACTCATAGAAAATAGAGTAGGAGACAACGATTCTTGCAAGTTGTAACCACGATCTTTCTTCGTCGCTATAAACACCTTTTTACCTTTCCTTGACAGAAATGTGAATCATATTTCATTAAGGTATTGGTTACAGCAACAGAAGCAGCTGTCCTCTTTAGGTAGCCCCCGTTTTACTTGCATACACCACAGCTTTTCTTGCAGTTCACAAGCATGTACCGAGGGTTCTTTGTGCATTCTCCACGTTGTTCCCACTCCTGACATCGCTCGTTGTTGTCTCTGCAGCCTGGTAGAACGACAAGATAGGAGGAAAGATCTTTTTTGTATTGCTATTTCAGAATTAAACTCCTCTGATGAAACAGAAGGTCAAAGTTATTGCGGCTTGATAAAGAAGCAAAGAAATGTATTTGAAATAGTTACTGGCCCAGAGTAGTGGCTGCCTGCCTTTTACGGATGACTCTCCCTCTCACAGAGACCGGGAACGCCTCTTTATGGACTTAAATCCCTTCTCTGTCACCCCCAAGAACTTTATGGAAGCAAAATGTCACTTAGGGGTCAATATATTTAATACATATGACCCCCATCTGACCATTGTTGGACATTTAACGGCCTAGGTAATACATGTCGATCTTACATCGAAGCAGAATATTTAGATCAATTAGGGATTTCTCTCGTCTCGTAGAGTTGATTACATAAACTAGTTGATGTTGTGAAAGAAGACTGGAAAGTTTTCATCCAGCAAATAAAAGCAATATCAGCGAAGATGTATTTCTTGGCATATCCTCTTAGCCAATTCTAACAATGTTTGGGCAATACCAAGATTTACTTATTTATAAAAATGCACGTACGGGAATCATACCTAAGCATCGGTTAGAGCTCCCCGTATACTCAACTACAGTTCACACCACAGTAAGTACAACAGTAACAGAACTGTCACTCGAAGCAAAGGGAAAGAAATTATCTTTTATAACTAGGTAAACTTCGCTTCTGATACGTTAAACCTTTAGGAAAGTGTAGACGAGGTGATAAAAGCAGTGCTTCTCAACCTCTTTGGCCCGTTTCCTTCCTTGGAAATAATAGTAGGGGCTTGGACGCCTGTGCATCGAGAACAAAGAAATAAATTTATGATCTCTTGATAAAGTCAAATCATAAGTTAGGAGTAGAAGGAAAAGGCTTCTTAGGAAACGCAGAAAGTGATCCAAAACCAGCACCAAAGTGTGTGTGATTCCTTTCAAATAAAGCACATACGCTTTAAAAACCATCGGAAGGAAGTGTGTATCAATTGATCATCTCAATAATCTCCCTGTGGATTTTGGCACTGCCCTCAAGTTTTTTGGTCCTACAGTCTCGGCACGTTTTGACGTTTGACCGAAAGAGATTAATTTGTATTTTAATAATGATAATTATGATGACGATAACGATGATGATAATAATGTCAATGATGATATTGATGATGACGATGGAGATGATGATGATAATGATGATGAAGATGATGATGAAGATGATGATGATGATGGCCGTGGTGGTGATGATGATGACAATAATGATGATAATAATAGTAATGATGATGTTCTATTTAGGTCTCTTAGGTATCACAAGAGGTAGTTCCTCTCCAAACTGATAAGGAAAGTTGCTAACGTAGGCAATTGGTGTCTGCAATTAAGTGGTACTCAACCTGAGTAATGAATAGAACCTCCGACCGGCGAGGTAACTAACGAAGTTCATTTAATTTTATCACTATTATGTCGCAATTTAACGTCGCACCCTGAAAATCAAGTACCTTTTTTAAAAAAGCATGTTGTGTTTTGTGGAAATGAATACTTTATTACATGATTACATCCAAAAAGCTTTGATGGCAGATAGGAGAAATTTGTGTTTTAAAGCTTACCACAACTTTTGCAGCAGTTTGTACTCATCCAGTCTCTGTTCTTAGGATTTGTGCAATATCCCTCCTTTGCCCATCGCGGACACCTATTATCCTTGTCTTCACAACTTGGTGCTGGGGTCGACACTGAAACCAAACAGTACCAGCACTCTTACAAGATATATAAAAACTACAGTGGTCAAGTAACATAGGATTATGAAACCTTGGAAAAGTGTATTACCCCACCGCCCTCGCCTTGCCAACATTTTAAAGTACTCCCTGAATCAATAAAAAAATCAGTTTTTTCGATACGTTACTAAATTGCAAATACCTGGTGCATTAAATTGTCAATAAGCAGTACTAAATTTGTGACAAGACGTAAAAAGCAAATGTGCTCATCATAAGAAAAAAGCAGACACAACAATTATCTATAGTTTTCTATCATTTCGGCGTTTTAACGCATAAAAAATCAATGGAACATGCTATTATTATAGAAGTCTGTCTGGAGATTTATCAACAAAAAGCATTTTACTAAACAACCTCACTAACCCCTTGGGTGTACCTTGCACCTCCTAGTACCCTGTGTATCAATTTCACTCCCTTTAAAATCTCAAGTAACCTCTAAGGGGATCTCTGGACACCCTTTCAGAAACATTAATCTAGAATAGCAAGGAAAATCCAAATGGCGATCGGAGTAAGAATCATAACGTGACTATTATTTCTTTTCGTCTTCCGCATAACCAGATAAGTTTTTCTTCTTCTTGTCGTATGACGTTGGCGACCATGATGTGCCATCTTCCCCGGTCCCTGGATAGGTGCATGAGGTCACTCGTCTTGCTGTCTCTTCTCCAGCTCTTCCTCACCAGCTCCCTCAGACTTCCCAAGAAAGTCGTCCTCTGTCGGCCTCTGTCTCTC
>JAAAKM020004201.1:0-11884 GCA_010016025.2 Alatinidae sp. Z8VKAUB7J3 | reverse complement strand
GCGTAGAACAATATGCTGTATATGGCATTTGTTACCAGAGTGCTCAATACAAAATTGTAGAGCAATATAGATAAAGTCATATAGGCAGAGAGAATATGCAACTAGTATTATATTCTCTCTGCGTATCTAACTATTTATTTTTCCTTTTAAAAAGAAATTACAAAATTACAATAAGTCAAAAACAAATTACTTTAAAAAATTAAACAGAAAATATAGAAGTTACTTAAGAGAATAGATATAAGTAATTGAAAACAACCCCTATGGATAAAGTTGGCAGGGATCAATTTAAAAAGATTTGAAAAGACCTTGTTTTCATAATGGTCCCGTAATATGAGGTTTTAACAAAATATTTTGCTCAATATGCATGCAGTCACAAGTTCTATGGATATGCCTTACATACCATAGTTTTAGTATATATATATAGTTGTTATTGTAGCGAAGCTCATGTTAACAGTTACTCACAGAAGCTAATTTATACTTATTCATAATTGATAACTTATCATTTGACTATGCATGGGCAATTTTGTGTCATGAATTAAGTTTAATATCTGTATACTCTAGCAATGCTCTTCTGACACAGGCCATTTTTTAAATGCTTTTAATAATTACCCTTTGATAGGTGCAAGGGTGCCCATATGTACATGGGACTTTCATGGGACCTTGGACGAGCACTTGAAGACAGGATGCCCTTCCTGTCGTCACCAAGGGCCCTTTGGAGAATTGAACCTGTATCCTCTAACATAGAGAGCAAGTGGACTATCTACTGGACCACAGCAGCTCTAATACAACCTTATTCAACCTTTAACCTTTAACCTTTAACCTGAATTAACAAAACTCTGTGAGTTAACAGAGGCAATAACTCTAAATTTTGTCCAAGCAAAATGTATCCTACAAATAGCAATTCTTTTAACACTGCTCGTAGCAAGTAGTCTCAATCTTTCCCCTTCTTACCCTCTCTTCCACTTTTTGAGCTAATTCAACCATAGCCTCCTTTATGAGAACTGAATAACTTTCATATAATGCCTCCAATGAACCCACTGTTCTGAACTTGAGGCATAATGTGTCTAAAACCAAAATAAACAACCAAGGACTTATTATGTAACCCTGATGTACACCAACATCCACATTAAATTCCCCACTAAGTAAATCAGTGACCATGACACAGCTTGTAGTTTCACTGTACATTGACTACAATATGAATTACCCACTAGTATTTACCTAACATCTCATAGCCTACCAAATTACCTTTTGTGGCATTCTGTTGAAAGCTTGTTCCAAGTCTATGAAGGTGAAAAGTGTTATATACTGGACAATGCTCTATCGCAGCGCAACTTATATTGCAGTAAGACCAAGGTGTCGAGAAATAACTCACAGCAACGTACTTGTATAACTCATAATTCTGACTGAAGATCACATCCAAATTTACAGGTATTTATACAATTATTATATTCTACATAAGGCTAATTACATCATAGCAAACTTGCTTAGTTTGCTATTCGTACATGGTTCAGGAACATTCGGGATGCTGAGTCACTATATCACAAAAAGTAGATTCTTTGCCTTTTCTAAACTCTTTTCTTGAAGTTGCCTAAGCAAAATATTGCGTCTGCAGCACCACATCCTGGAACAAAATAAACTCCACCCAATCAATACTTGATGAATCACTCTTCCTACAAATTTCATTACTCGACTTGGCAAACTTCAATCCGTTATAATTGCTTCCTTCAAAAGTATGATCCATGCTGTTCAAACAATAAATTATAAATCTTGATTGCCAGTCTATTAGAATAATGGTATGGTACTCTATAACGTGATTGGCTATACTTGTATTAAGCTTAACTCCAATATCTTCAGATACCCTTATTCTTTCTGCAGCAAAACGTGATAATCCTGCACCCTTACCAATTTTCATCTTACTGCTAACTTCCCTTTACCAATTCTCTCTTAATCATGCATAGCTGTCCAGGCACTGTATTTACCTCTGACGAACTATCCAGATTCCATTCAAACTCGGTGTTTAGTAACTTCTGATAGTAACTCTTGCTTCTGTTCTGCCTCCCTGCTGGCCAAGACACCCTCATCATTACATTTACACTTCTCAGCAATATCCTTAGAGTTGCTGTGGTCCAGTAGATAGTTCACTTGCTTTCTATGCTAGAGGGGATGGGTTCAATTTCCCAAAGGGCCATGTCGATTACAGGAAGGGCATCTGGTTTTAGAATGCTCTATGCTCTAATGAAAGTCCCATATATATGGGCACTGCCCTAGCCCCTCTCAAGGGGAATAAAAGGTGTAAAACTTGATAAGAAATCCAGATTACTCTTCATCATTTGCTTTGCAACCTTGAACACTTTGTTGTGCTGGATTTCTTTTCTTACCAGGTCTGCAAATCTGCTTATTTCTGCTTCTAATTTTGCTAGATACAATGCTAAAATTTTGCACATATTGTCTTCCATCAGCGCTAGTAATTCCCCTTGCCTCTCTTAGCACTCTTCACAACAACATCATAAACTAACAACCTATGCTTGGAAACACTCTATTTCTCTAAAATAACTGTCAGATCTTGCACTGCCTTTTTGCTGGACTTTCCGACCAAGAAATAGTGTATGAGTGTCTTACAATGATGTGACTCATATGTTGTCAGCATACTTTGCTTTATATGAAACAATATGTAGTTAACCACCATGTCAGTTGCAGTTCCAAACACAAGCAATCTCTCCCTTTTATTTTTATACCCCAAAAATCGTAGCGTCAATGCATACGTACAGCAATCAGCTCATTTGGAAGACCTGTGCTTTAAAAAGATTTGCATGACATTGCCTCTCACAACCCAATTATGTGTCTGTATACAAGTGTGCTCACTCCCAGTTTGTGAAAATAATACAGTGAGACCTCCATTTTGCAAAAAAAAAAATTAGGGTGGGGTGCTTGTTCAAGGGGGGTGGGGGTGGGGTATTCTGTATCAGCCAAAAATGATCAGTAAGATATGTTGATTCTGTGGTGATATCTAGATCCCAAGTATATTGAAAAAGCAAGAAGAAATTAAATTGCTATTTTAAAATAGTAAAAACTGTCATATTTTGTGCAGTTGGGTGTTTACTTTTAAAAACTTTGAGTAATAAATTTTAACTTTAAGTGATAACTTTGATTGTTGAGAAGAAATTGCATTGTTACTGCTAAACTTGAATAACCCTCATTTGGGGTTTATTAAAAGGTTGGGACTTATTTTAGTAATTTTTTTAGGGTGAGAGCTTATTCAAGGGGGTGGGGTTATTTGAGGGGGGATTTATCGAGGATGTATAATCTAAAATTCTACTCACTCTTAGGATATCACCCGTACATTCAAGAACAATCTGTGATACCTTTTTGTTTTTATTTTTCAGAGGAATATTTATCTATGGAATTCGACAAAACAGTATTTGAAATATCAGCATTGTTGCATCCCTCCACATATCTAAATAAAATTTTGTTTGGGAGTCATCAAGGACAGATGCAGTTGTGGAACATAAAAACAAACAAGTTATTGTACACATTTTCAGGATGGTCGTCACCAGTTCTGACACTGGAACAGGTATATGTATATATATACATTTGGAGTTTAATAAAGGCTATCAACTATTGATCGCTCTAACTTGTAGGCTCCAAGAAAACAGTTCAAGATCTTAAGAATTATGGTATTATCAAAAAGAGAGGATTTGGAATGTCAGTTTTGAAAAGAACATTAGAGAAATAAAAAAGATGACACCACTTGGGATTGAACCCACGACACATGCTTTCACGCATGTGCTTTGCCAACTGAACCAGGTGACCTCTGATGCTCACATGCTCTATTTCTCTAGTTGGCACATTTAGCTGTAATCATCCACTGGTGGACCTCGACATCCAGCTCAAAGCAATTGGAGACCAGCCTCTGCACCATGTGACTTGACCAAGGAAGGACTGCCCTCTGGCCCATCTATCTGTCCAAAGCCAATAGAAAGTTTTCCAAGTATCATGAAAGTCATTATGGGTTTGATCCCCAGTGGTGTCATATTTTCTATTTCTCTAGTGTTATTTTCAAAATTATGGTTTTAGAGAGATCCTTGTTTCTCTTTTTCTGTTTATTTATTTTAAACTGACACCAGACTTGACGTTATTAATGTTGTCCATATCTTGAATGATAGCTGCTTACAGACAACTTTAACTTAAGTATATACTTTTTACATCTCTTTTATTCGGTCCTTAAAGGGTTAAAGATTGGCAGCTATTGTCTTGTTTGTTAGTTAGCCTTAAAATTCTAGAATAAGATAGAGTAAAGGCCTATTATTATTATTATTTTTTAATAAATAGGATGTAGGGATTCCTGTAAACTTTTCATAATTTTTTGGTATTCCAATGGGCTAGTATTGTAGGGTTAACTTAACTTCCTAATCGTCTTCCTTTTTCAAATGCCAAATACCCATCTCACATGTACTCCTTGTAGCTCCAAACATCTTATATCGTTATTGTATTGGCCTTGTTTTGATATCCATACTGTAACATACCATCCCCTAGTTTGGACCCCCCAGGCAGGTGTGTATGCCTGTGTGTGTGTCTGGGAGGGGGAGGAGGTTCAATATTTTCAAAAATTTTAGCTTAGGTTGGGGGTGGTTCAAATCCCATATACAGGTGGGGGTTGGCCTCTAAGGTAGGGGTTGATATTTGCAGGTAGGGGTTGATATTTGCAGGTAGGGGTTTTGAACGATAGTCTAAATTAAATTTTGTGCATGGTGGTATCCATTTCTAATTAAAAGTTGTTTATATTAGTGATTGTTGCTCACCTAACTTAAGAAAGTTTTTCTCTCAAGAAGGTGGGTTTTTGGGTGGGGTTTTTTCATCAAGGAAGTGGCATTGTGAAACCTTTCGAGTGATGAAATGAAGTGGCATTGTGTAACCTTTCAAGTGATGAAATGTTTCAATGGGAGAACTTTAAATTAGTGTTGCATTTCTATTTACATTATTGGTGGAAAGCGCAATTTGACCTTTTGGAAATTTATGCCTAGTAATGATTGCCCCACCAGGCAGCTTTGTTCCAGATCTCTGTGGTGTAAAGGGATAGAATGCATCAAGAGTATCAAGCAAGAGAGAAAGGCAAAGAAATATAGATTTCATTTTTAGATTGCAAAAAGGGTTTAAGCAAGATATTTGATAAGCTTGCCCTCGGGTGAAGTGCTTATGCACCAAGAACCACAGAATGAGGCAGACAGACATTCCAATTAAGTGTCAAGGGAATTGCATTGGCCATTTATGATAAAGTTGACACAAGGGGGAAATTGTGACTCTTAATGGGTAGTCAAAGACAGATTTAAGTCGCACAAGGAAAAGGCCAGTAGCAGAAGGTTCCCGACCTACGCCATTACAGAACCCTCTGTAGTGGAAATTCAGAGACAGCAATTTTGAAAACTTTGGTTCCATTCTGCAGCATATGAAGCCATCAACCGTGTATTTTTTGCTTTTAGGCACCTGCAATTGATGTTGTAGCTGTTGGACTTGGCTCTGGTGATATTTATTTGCACAACATTCGATATGATGAAACAGTTCTGAGCTTTTCACAAGAATTTGGCCCAGTCACTGCAACTGCCTTCCGAACTGATGGTACACCATTTATGGCAACTGGCTCATCATCTGGGCATATCACAGTATGGGACTTAGAGAAGAAGAAAGTCAGCAGGTATTTCAATAAATTAATTAAATGCCAGTATTAAATTAATTACCTTGGGGTAGTTGTTACCTTGGATAGTCTTTTGGATTAGCATCAACATCATCATCATCATCACCATCATCATCACCATCATCAGCGTTATGATCATTATCTTCCTCCTCCTCTTCATCATCAGCTGCATCATCGTTGTCAACTGCAGCGTCCTCACTGTTATCAACACCCTCGTCATTGTCTTCCTCGTCATCATTATCTTCCTCCTCCTTCTCATCATCATCATCATCATCATCATCATCATCATCATCATCATCATCGTCACCATTATTGTCAACTGCATCATCATCGTCATCATTGTCATCATCATCATCATCATTGTCATTATCATCATCATCATGATCATCATCATCATCGTCATCATCGCCATCACCATCTTCAACTGCATGACCATCGTAATCAGCAGTATCAATACTATAATCATCATCATCATCATCATCATCATCATCATCATCATCATCATCATCGTCGTCGTCGTCAACATCATTGTCGTCGTCGTCGTCGTCGTCTTCGTTGTAATCACAAAAATCATTGTCATTGCCACTACCATCAACTTTTGATGGTAAAAGTTTAAAATTATATTGCAATCCTTTGCTTATTTAGCTTTGAAAATATAGAAATATCAAGGAAGGTGTTCGCCAAGGTAATTTTCTTATCCCCTGATCTCTTCTCCACATCGAGATTATTCACCACAAAATTAACGACTTAACAGGAATGAAGATTGGCAAGTGGAGCATAAGTGTCATACTTTGTATAGATTAGATTGTACTAATGACAGAGGGGGAAGAGGGGGAAGAGGGGAGGGGCGAAAGGACTCTCAAAGATGTTCAGACGTGATCATCAAAGGAAAGCAAACATGTCAGACAATCAGCAGCAGGAAGAAAGGTATCCCCATGGCTACATTCTTTATTTTATTGCCACTTTTTCATTGTTTAATCCTTATAAAGTTCTTTCTGTAATTTGTTGATTCCCCGATATGTAATCTGACCATCTTGTATAATATCTGTGGTCATACTGAAACTCTCTGGTGCGAGAAAGCAGTGCTTTCGCAGATTAAAGCCCTAGCCAAATGCCTGGCCAAAGCCTAGACTTTCTCTTAAAAGATCTGGTATTTTACAGTGAGGTAGAGCGACGGTGGCCGAACCGAAGGACTTTTCCCCAGAAAAATTGAAATAAATGCATATTCGGTGCCAGCCTTCATTAGTAGACACAGTAAGGCTTCCAAAATTTTACCGAATCGCTTAAACAAAGCCAAGTCAACAGATCCCAAAGCAGACTCGGCAATAGGACAGCATTTGATTGAAAACCCGTCATGTCCTGACGACTATCAAGAAGATTCGTTTAGGGTATTAGCGAGAGCCAGATCTCCTTTTCATCTTGCCGCTTTAGAGGCCACATTTATCAAACCAAAGAAGCCGATACTCTGTCGACAAAAAGAATTTGTTTACAATTTACGCCTTTTTCAAACACGAGCCGCAGAAAACGTGTCGCTCTCGTGACCGTTATTTTCTAGGATCTTCTTGGTTCTCATTATACTCCTTACGATTGCTGTGATCAGTGTATGGCGAAAACGTTTAGCAAAATAAATCCGTTACTCAACGCGATATTTAAATGCATTTTCATGGATATGCACTGTACAAAAGTTGAGTGACCCTAGAAAAGTTGAGTGACTCTAAAAAAGTTGAGTGACCCCACGAAACTGTGTGACGGCAAAAGTTGGGTGATTGTCAAAAAGTTGGGTGACCCTACAAAAACTGAGTGACTGCAAAATTTGGTGACTCAACAAAGGTTGGGTGACCCAACAAAAGTTGAGTTACCCTACGAAAGTCGGGCGACTTAAAAATGGGTGACTCTATAAACGTTGAGTAAGTCTACAACAGTTGTATGACTCAACAAAAGTTGAGTGACCCTACGAAAGTTGAGCGACCCTACGAAAGTTGGGTGACTCTACAAAAGTTGAGTGACCCTACAAAAGTTGAGTGATCCTAAGAAAGTTGGGTGACTACAAAAGTTGGTTGACTCTACAAAAGCTGAGTGACCCTACGAATCTTAGTTGACTCTACAAAACTGGTTTTACACGTCGTTTAAATGACCGGATTTCCCACTATACAGCTAGGATAGCAATAAAAATCTATTAGGCTTTTTGAGGAGAAACAGAATTCATTCTAAAACAATCAACAAAGTTTTCCACTATTGTATATGCATCACTATACAACCCTGCCAAACGACTGGATTTTGCACAGTAAAGAGCCGAATGAAAAATCCAGTCTTTTAGCTTGGGCTTAACAAGATTTTTATGTATGATTCCTTTTCTCAGCACATACCTCGTTAAGGCACATTACGTATAAAAGAGTTTAGGTGCCCCTCTTTACCCTGGGAAACGGTTTTACTAGAGTATGTGAGACTAGAGCTAATACGTCAAGTGAGATTTGAGGTACCCCTTTTCACAGTGAAACTGTTTGAGTGGGTGTGATAACGGCGAAAATGTGCAGTAAGAACAGAAGTGTCATATTTCATAGTGTGAGTGTGTGTGACTACAGCTAATATGCATAGTAAGATTTGTGGTGCCTTTTTTTACAACGGATAACGGTTTTATTAGGGTGTTTGAGACTATTTGAGGTGTCCTGTTTCACAGTGGGAGCTGTTTAATGTGAATGTGCGTGAGTACAGCTAAAATGTGCAGTAGAAATTGAGGTGTCTCGTTTGACAGTATGAGTGTGTTTGACTGCAGCTAATATGGCAAGTGAGATTTGTGGTGCCCTTTTGTACAGCGAATAACGGTTTTACTAGAGCGTGCGAGACTAGAGCTGATATGCCGAGTGAGATTTGAGGTGCTCCTTTTCACTGCGGGAAAAGGGTTTCACTGTGGGAGCTGTTTAATGTGAATGTGCGTGAGCACAGCTTAGATGTGTAGGAAGAATTGAGGTGTCCCATTTCACAGTGTGAGTGTGTGTGTCTGCAGTTAATATGCCGAGTGAGATTTGAGACGACTCTTTTCACAGTGTGAATGTTTGTGACTACAGCTAATAGGCTGTATATTTCGCACCCCCCCCCCTCCAAGGCAGATGGGGGTCCAGCATTTTCAAAAAAATTTGTCTAGGTGGGGGTTGGCTCGAATCCCATTTACAGGTGGGGGTTGGCCTCTAAAGTGGGGGTTGATATTTGCAGGTGGAGGTTGTTAAATTTTGTACACTTCCTATCCACTTCAAATTAAAAGTCGTATTAGTAATTCTAGTTCACCTTATGAAAAGTTTTTCTCTCAAGAAGGTGGGCGTTTGGGTGTTTGTCTTCAAGGGAGTGGCATTGTGAAACCTGTTAAGTGATGAGATGAAATGGCATTGTGTAACCTTTTAACTGATGAAATGTTTCAATGGAAGAGCTCGGAATTAGTGTTCCGTTTCTATTTACATTATTGGTTGGAAGCGGCGATTTGAACTTTTGGAAATTTATGCCAAAAATATTCTTCCAGGTGGGGGTTGGCCTTTAGAGTTCTAGGTGGGGGTTGTCTTTGTAGGTGGGGGTTGATTTTTCTACGTGAGGGTCCAGACCCCCTTGCAAACTATGGGCCGGGTAAGATTTAAGGTGCTCCTTTTCACAGCGATAGACTGCGCCTAATATGTGTAGTGCGTATCATGTTTGAGAAACTTGAGGATGGCCCGTACCCTAACTGCACCTAAGGCAGCGTTGATTGACAATATTTTGGTTTAATCTTGCTTCTTAATTTTTCACCTTCAGTATCTTGAGAATGGCTCACAACGGAAATATTCACAGCCTCAAATTCATGCTCAAGCAACCATTGATGATTTCTTGTGGAGAAGACAATTCGCTGAAGATATGGATCTTTGATAATTCGGATGGCAGCTCGCGACTTCTGAAAAGCCGCGCGGGACACGCAGGCCCAGTTACAAGCATGAAGTTTTATGATCAAATGGGTCACACGATTCTCAGTTCGAGCCTTGATAGGTCTTTGCGATATGTGAGCACTATCAGTGAGCAACGAGCCGGTGAATTATCTCAAGGGTCCATTACAAGCCAAGCTAAGAAACGAAGTGGTGACGTCGAAATGATGCGCCTTCCGCCGATTGTCCACTTTGATTTCGAACCAACGCGGGAGAAGGACTGGGACAACATCGTGACTTGTCACTCTAACTTTGGACATGCCAGATCGTGGTCGATGAAAAATAAACGCCTTGGGAACAATGTTCTTAAGCTCACTAGGAAATCACCGTGGAATAGATTTGCTGTTATGGCGAAAGTTTGTTCGTCAGGGCATTTTGTGATTGTGGGGTATACTTCTGGGGAAGTAGAAGTATTTAATTTGCAATCGGGTGTTCATCGGGGCTCTCTTGTGGATCCCTCGCTCGTTCAACCAGATACTGAGAGCCAAACAGAGCCAGCGCTTGCTTTTGACAGAGCGCACACTGGTCCTGTACGTGGGCTTGAAATTGGAAACGCTGACCTTGTGGCAGTTTCTGGAGCGGCGGACAAAACACTTAAGTTTTGGTGGTTTCAGAGTAGAACACTGATTGACACTTTGAAATTGGAATATCCAGTCCGGAGGACTCGCCTTCATAGAGAAAGCTGTATGCTTGCTGTGGCTTTAGATGACTTTAGAGTATATGTGTATGATATAGACACACGCAAGTTAGTCCGAATGTTCAGTGGTCATACAGGTGTTATTACTGACATCACTCTTAGTGCTGATGCAAGGTGGATTATCTCTTCTGCAATGGACTCTACAGTTCGGGTATGGAACATACCATCAGCACGACTTATTGATCATTTCTCGTTCGATTCTCCAGTAACAAGTTTAGCTCTATCCCCAACTAACGAGTTCTTAGCAACTGCCCATCTGGACGACCAAGCACTCTACCTGTGGTCAAACAAAACATTGTACGGTAGCGTCTTTGCGACACCCCTACCGGCTCATGCTCCAGCTATAAATATCGACTTACCCTCAAGTGAGAAGGATGAATGTGATGAGGTGGAAGAGATAGAATTACCCGATGCCGGGAATGTAGATCAAACGATTAATCCTGATATTCCGCAGTACGAGAGCCCCGAGCAGTTGCAAGATGAGCTTATAACACTGTCTTTACTTCCGGAATCACGTTGGAGATCTTTGGTGTACCTTGACGTCATCAAAAACAGAAATAAGCCCAAGGAGCCTCCTAAAAAGCCCAAACAAGCACCTTTTTTCTTGAAAACCATTCCAGGACTTGAACCCAAATTTACAGCAGATGATAACGACAATGCCGCTGGAGATGGTGCAAAGATTCGCGCTATGAATCAATTTGAACCGGAAAGCCAATTCCTGGCTGCACTTAAAGCTTTTAAGGACACGGAAAACTCAGTGCCTACCATGAACTATCTAAAGTCGATGGCCCCGTCTCATATTGATATCGAGATTAGACTACTCCATTCCGAGTTCAGTGGGTTGACAAATCTGGAACTTTTCATCAGGTTTTTAGTCGTTCACCTCAATAGGGGGCTTGACTTTGAAATGGTACAGGGATTGATGGGGTTGTTTGTAAAGCATCATGGTAGTGTACTTATCAATGAACCCACCATGGTGCCGCAGATTTCAGAGCTCATAGGTCTTTGTAATTCATCATGGCTCAGGTGCGAGGAAATGATCAACCAATCGCTATGCCTAATAGGATATTTTAAAAGTGTGACTATTTGAGATTTATGTCAAAAGTTCATCGTCAGCAGATTGTAAAACGTGAAAGGTATTTCACTTCAGGTAGTGATAATATAGTACGAGATCTATGTACTGGCATCCATTTTTATGCTAAAGACGCTATTTTACTGTATGACTAGCAGTAGTAGCAGCAGCAGTAGCAGTAGCAGTAGCAGTAGCAGTAGTAGTAGCAGTAGCAGTAGTAGTAGTAGTAGAAGTAGCAATAGTAGTAGGAGGAGGAGTAGGAGGAGTAGTAGTAGTAGTAGTAGTAGTAGTAGTAGCAGTCGTAGTAGTAGTAGTAGTAGTAGTAGTAGTAGTAGTAGTAGCAGTAGCAATAGTAGTAGTAGTTAACAGTAGTAATAGTAGTAGTAGTAGTAGTAGTAGTAGTAGCAATAGTAGTAGTAGTAGTAGTAGCAGTAGCAATAGTAGTAGTAGTAGTAGTAGTAGTAGTAGTAGTAGTAGTAGTAGTA
>JAAAKM020004199.1:0-11887 GCA_010016025.2 Alatinidae sp. Z8VKAUB7J3 | reverse complement strand
TAACGGTACTAAACATGCTAACATCAGAATTAATTCCCAGTTGACCCCAAAATCAGGCTAATTCTCCCTGACTACTGGGGGCTATCCTATTCTTATGTTTGGTCAGAAAGAATGAATTACAGAATGTGGGCCACACATACAAAACAGTGGGCCACGGGTTGGCCAGCGCTGCTTCTGAGCCTTGTAATCAATCCTCTTGTGTCACACTAATTTAAGATGCAGTAGAACTGATTTTTGTCTAAAAACCTTGGAGTTCGTTATACAGGGTAAACCGTTATATATGGAAAGGCATTTGATCGATTTCGACCGAGCCCATATCAAAAATAACCCTAGTTCACCTTCGTCCGAAATACTAACGCTCTCCTCCGGTGTTTCATACCAGTCTCCCTTATAGGCAGTGGAGACTCTCTTCCCATCGTCCTTTACAAGGATAGTAATGTAATTTCTGAGCAGTTGGCTTCGTAGCCCCCGAAATGGGTATCTTGGAAAAGATTATCGAGCAAAGCCTATACGCGATTGCCTATGCCCCATGAAGTACGAAATAGTCATAATTTGCATCTTTGTCCATTCTTTCAAATAATATTAATTAATTCAAATAACAATCTGGAAAGTTTGTTTGTGGTAACAAAACAAGATTATTGCACGAAATAGTGAAAACACTATATACTTAAAAGCTTTTTTTGTCCGACTCCTCAGGGTACAATCGCCAGAATGATACAGCGCATACCCGACTGTATTTTTGAAAGAGCGGAATGGTTTGTGTTCGTTGGACCAATCAGCGTCCACTAAAACTAGATAATTGAATAAGCCTAATGAGAAAATGAGTATTTTTGGTCTGCATAGCAAAGGTTTTCTAGCTTTTATGTGGACTGACTCCAAACGGCCAAATGAAATGCAGACCGGGCCTTTGCTATGATACGGGAGCAATTCTCCGTGTAATATTTGGCAGTCTGGGTTCTCAAGCAAGTGCTACCCAGTGGTAGCGTCACATTTTGCGTGACGGTGTTTTTGGTCTTTTAAACCCGAGGTGGTTGTTTCCTTTTAGGAGTTAATGTTTGTCGAATAAACGAAGGCACATGCTGCTTAATTCGGACAACTAGCCTGAAAGTCGTGCGGCCAACATATCAAGCCTCGCACTGAGCATGAAAATTGATGCTATACTGTCAAAAAAGAACTCGTTTTCTCATTAGGCCCATTCTATTGATCTGGTTGTAGTGGACGCTGATTGGTTCAAAAACACAAGCCATTCAGGAAGTCAGAATTCTGATCGGCTCTCTCAAAAATATAGTTGGGTATACTCTTTCACACGTTTTATTTTGACCATTCTAACGATCGTACTCCGAGGAATGTCACGAAAAAGGCTTTTCAAGTGCATGTTTTCGCTATTTCGGTCAATAATATGAAAAGGTGTGGTGTATACAACATACGAAATAACCCTGAATCTGATTCCTCTTAAACGTTGACTGGTGCTATCACTATAAGGGGGAATACCACCGAGTGCCATATGATGGCAGTCTCTCAATCAAAGACCCCTGATGAGCAGTGGGCCCGAGTGCTATAAGATGGCCCCTCCCCTTTTATACTCAAGTTTGGCATGCAGGAATTCCTTTTCTGCCAGTCGAGGCAGGTACGACAGTCCCCGGACGGAAAACTTTCGGTTCATAGGGATCCAGGAACGAGCTTTCCACTGCACAATGAGTGTAGGTGACCGTAGCACAAACAATCGTTGATAATACCAATGGAGTACTAGTACCAACGGGTGCTAACTGCAAATAAAATTATAAGGCATTATGATTGTGAAGAATTCCTACAAACGTACAGGTTTTCGAGGTTCTATTTCCCTTTTCGAACTGACGCGCATTTTAAAACGATAAATGTTGTCATCTGGCATTATTTACCTAAGTTTTCGCAGGAGCAAATAGTCTAAGACGTATTCAGATGCTCCAAGCTGTAATAGTCCAGTTTACTACAAAGGAAAATGACACTGGCGCAGTCAAATGCAACTTTTATGGGTGCAAGGGCTGAAAGATATTCAGAAGTTAAGAAAAATTATTGACATCTCGGCGGTTTCTTTTCTTAGATACCCTCACGAGTATCAACCAAATAGTGTACCTGCTCTGACACATTTAAAATAAATAGCATCAAAGAAAACAGAGGAAATCAGCTGATGCCATTCAGACAGTCCTGTTACAATCATTCTCTTACTAGTATCGGGTCATCACTATAAACAACTAATACGGCAACTTTATAGTTTGTCTAGAAGATGGTGATCCATCAACTATAAATCGAATCCGCGTATTCTGCTATCAATCACTGTAGCATCGCCATGAAAGTCGGCGAATAGGTACACTATCAGTACTGGCTGAACGGCAGTCAATGCTCAAACGTACATTTCCCTTACATTCAGTGGGCATCACAAGTCTAAGCTCACAAATAGGAGAGAGCACTGACTGACTAAGTGCAACGAAGTACTACAATTGGAGAAGCTAGGCCTCGACAGAAAAGAATGCAGTCAGGGGTATCTAAACGGCACAATATAAAAAATCTTCATCACACTTCAAGCCCTTGTCGAGTTGAACTAATAAATCACCTTGATGGTATAAACGAAAACCTCCGTACAGAAGTGGAAGGTAGGTCAACGTAAAACCGCAGCTACGTTGTACGTCGGTATAAAGGATGTCCTGAGTCTTAGTTCCGAAGATTTAATCGAAATCATTGCCATATGATGTCCACAAATCAACGACACATGTCCCCTGATTCTATTAAACGGGTTTTTTAATTTTTTGGACGCACATTGCAATGACGCTGAATAATCTTACTATGCCAGTTGAAGCGACACATTCAAACTCCATTCATTAAAAACGGACACCATAGGGTGTCCTGTGTACCATGACGTATAGTTACCAATACGGATGTCACCCACTAACGTAACGGATAAATAAGAGCATCACTTTCCTACTAATGCCACGGTACCTTGTCGAATAGGATCGTCGGTTCCCATAACAACCGTCGCATTGTTTTCAAAACTATTACTTTCATCCTGTCTCACAGGATTCTTAAACTTAACACTACGTGACAACTGCTTCACAGAAGAAAGACCTCTGTAAAATGTCCAAATAAACTTTGTCACTTACAATTAAAAGGCAAAGAAGGCATCAATGCCTTACCCATATTTCTTATGGTACCTTGCAAAAATGTGCTTTAGCAACAGCCCATTTCCATCGCTTCTTGCTTATTACCCTTGCGTGGATTAACAATGTATCCCGAAGAGTACGATGAAACAGTTATTAAGCATGCAAGGCGGGAAACACCTGAAACCTATCGCAAAATTACGACCAAGCTGTAAAACCTCGCAAAGTTCCAATTCCCCTCAGAAATAACCAAATCTAAACTACTAAATCTATACCAATTGTAACTAGCACGTGGTGTTAGTTATTTACCTTTTATTTTTAAATCTGTCAGACAGCCAAACTCGTACGCGTAATCGTTACTAGTTGACAGCCTTTTTGCGTTGAGGAAAATTTGATTAAATATCAAGTATCCAACGCTACATTCTTTACTAGTTTCCATGTAAAAGCACAACTAACAAACTAAGGGCATTTCCATATGAGCTGAAACATCTCGGAAACGACCTGTAAGTATGATAACGCGATGGACACTCAGTTTCTCAGGCGGTTATTTCATCTACTCAAAGGCTGCTCTCAACATTTCACCTGGTGGGATACTAGCATTACGGGGAGCTCTCGCATCTAAGAGGCAAATCAATCTTTCAAGCATATTTTCGGGTTTACTTACAATAAGACCAATAATAAAATCGGCATGCACAAATATATACCCGACGAAAAGGAGCAGTACCAATTTATCAAGGTGATCTGTGTTCCAGATGCTTGCAGCTAAAGTAGAACTGCCCCAACATTGCTGTTTTCCCGGAAGGAACGTCATCGTGCAAAGAAAAATACAACAGTCCGCAAAACCGAAAACCAAGAAAACTATCAAGCGATGTACATACGAAGTGAAATATCCCATCAAAACGTCCAGGGCTCCACACCTTACGCACGCTTAAATTAATTTAATTCTAAATTCCAAACGTAGGGAAGACAGCTTGTCCCCATCGATAACAATCAACAGCTACAAAGTGTAAGTATTGCACAGTACTGTCTGTGGCTACTTAGAAGGGCTGGTTGTCACAACGCACCATAAAAATCTTCTTTACAATGTTTCTTTCGAATACACTGGCAATTACTCTTATCCAATAACATTTTCACAGAAAACACGTTTAGTGTGACGTAAGATGTTCACTTAAAGAAACGAAGAATGGTCAGTGATACGAGCAAGCTAGTATCCTGTTCCAGTGCTCTCAGCGAAAGCCAAATACTTCGAGGTTGCACAAATTAGTATCAAAGCACGTAAGGGGGGAAAGTCCAAGGCTCTTAAAACTGGCCAACGAATAAGAGTTCAAATAAACTACGAATACTCGAAATTATGTCACCTATGAAAACAGTCAGGTCATAAATAAAGGGCAATTAAGTAGAAAGATCCGACTGTAAACACATATTTACATGCTCCGTCTTAAAAATAATAAACCTTTACAAAAACACAAATGTAGGGAACTGAAGTTTTGTCTGTTAATCAAGAACTAATGTAAATGAGACTACAAAAAGACGTGTTCTGCGCATTGAGTCAAGCAGTCAAACACAGAAATACCCGGATCGACGGCATCAAAGGCTTTGTACACCCCAAAATAGATTTTCCTCTTCGGCAACTTGCTCTATTGTATAAATAATTCTGGATTTACGATACTAATTCGAAGTATTCCAATGAATGGCCTTTCAAATACCAGGGACGAATACCATAGAAAAGGCACTCCAAACAATATATTGCAGTTTTATACCGAAGTTTTAGCTAAGAATATTATCTCTCCATATAACAATCATTTCCTTTCACTTGTCGATTGGTTTTTTTTAAAATACACGGCTCCTCGCTTCTATGCCCTCGAATTGATGACCACTCACATTACCAGCATAGACAATAGTCACTACATAAGCTGTGGCCAGCAGTGCAGTCCAAATTTCAAATTCTTGAGGTTCATTGTATTCACAAAGTTATAGTACTACCCCTTGAACCGACTACAAAAATCAGTTGGCTTTAAAAGGCAATCTGTCCTACACCTGAAGATTTTAAGCGTGTTGATTATTGATCGCTATGCAGTTGTACAATCCCCTTGAAGCAGTCAACCTATTTTATCACTTGCGACTGCGTGCCACCGTAAGTGTCACGATTAAATTTTACAAAAACTCGCAGCCAAAAATTATAAGCAATTAGTATAATTAAAGAAACCCTTTGAGGGTACTCTCAACGCAACATGGTACATCACCGGACATTAGCAAAGCATAATCAGATATCAATTCTAAAAGTACTACATCTGCATCAAAGTCCACCAAATAGGTAACAGAAAAGACAATAATATCACAAGACTTCGTATAGTGTCCCTTTCAAAGGTAGTAGCACTGTTCCCTTCTTTTAGTTTTATAGTCGGTTTCTTCATCGACTGCTTTAACTCGTTGTCTGTTCGTATTTCTAATAATCAAACAGAGAAACGATTTGAATAGAATGGAATATCAATGGAAACAAAGAAGGCTAGTGAACAATGGATAACTAGTAACGTGAATAATGATTTTACATGGAAGCAACAGGCAAAGCAAAAAAACTTTTGCTATTGCATACATTCACAATTACAAACGGTAAGTCACAAATACATCACTCAACGGGATTTAAGCTGGGCATTCCATCTTTGAGTGATACGACAAAGTAACTATTCCTTTAGACTGAACTTCAACATAGTAAAATTGAAGCAAGGAATTCTCATGCTGGAAGAGAACCAGATGAAGCGCCGAATATGAAAATTCACAGAAAAATCCACACACTTAAAGCGTTCCCTTTACGCTAGTCTAGAAATTAAAACTATTGAGTTATCTAGCTGACTTGACAAGAAGTTTTAACATATACTGATTAGGCAGAAATATACTGATTAAGTCAATAGCCGTTACTACGTTATCCAGCAGAAATTTTATCTCACATGATATCAATGACATCACCCAGAAAACCATCTCTGTCGCCTTCCGTCTCACAAATATTATCAAAAAATGGCTTTACTTCTATTTCGGCTGCGACTACTCGCACAACTAATGAAAGAAGATGACAGCTAATGACAAAAATCCAATTAGATATCAAAATGTACCCCTTAAGGCACTCTAGACGACGTTTTGATGAATTGTCATGTATTCTTAAGGGAAAGATGGCCTAAATAACAAAATATCTGTATAGATATACGATAATATGAACTAGATGTTAACTTACTTTTTATATGCGTGGAAAAGCTAAGCATCTCCGTCTGTCCGCGTTTTCCTCCAGGCATGAAGGGCATTACCTATTGAGTTCATTAAAGAAGTACAGTAATGACATAATGGCCACTAATTTGCTAATTGCCAAAACGTTTACGGCAGATTAGCCTATCATATTCAATAAAGCAACTATATACACAATGAATATCAAATATACCTTAGAAAAGACCCTATAGAAATTGAAAAAATGTCAACAACGGGGCTCGAGCCCGTGAATATGAAATAATGGTTTCGACATAACAGAATGGAGAAGTTATGTATCCTCATTCCTGTTCTCAATTTTACAATGACAACTGTAACCCTCTTTACAAAATTATGACCTTAAAAATGGTAAATTTCTACAAACTAATTAAAGCTGCTTAGTGATATCACTTTTACAACTGATCCTTAGATCGGTATGATTCCAAGTGTACTACATTTGCTGGTCGTACTAAGCACCAAAGCCATACTATATGGCGTTGACAATTAAAAGATGTTCTGCTTGAGTGATTAGAACATAACAAATACTAACCTTCACGTCGTAAATACAGTCTGCACGAAGCTCCATTAACCGGAACTCTTTGTGTTTTGTGCTTACAAGTGTGCTTCGAGCTTCTTTCCTGAACGGGGCTGAGCAGTTTGACGGTATCCAGGAAATGCGGAGCGATGTAAAGATTCCTGTAATCAAGAGAAAACGGCAGTGCTTTATCACTTCAACTCAGTCATTACGCAAACTTTCAACGGCCTGGTATTTCATGAAGCTACTAAAGAAAGACATAATCCTTTGTCGTATCTACGCTCAACAGATCCAATTAAATGTATATCGCTTCAGAATATAAACAGGCACATTTCCAAAAAGTAGACAATTTAAAAACTTGTCCTGATCGATTCTACCTTTGAAAAGCCACAAATTGGACATTCCAGTATTAGAGCAAATATTAGGGCTCTGAAGAAACTACCCCAACGTACCCTAGACTGACCATCGTAACAGTGACATAATAATGCTCGTGTTAATCTGATATTATGTAAAGTAATCATAACTAACGACGAGGATGAAAGGGACCTAACAGCCTTTTCAGTAGAGCAATTAACCCTGTGACCACCCTATCACAACTACTCTCGGGTCGAACAATTACAGAAGAACTACAGTTTTAAAATGACGGGAATGAAGCAAACAAATACTGCAATTTTTATGGACAGAAGACGGGCGTGTTATCGGTATTTTCCCCTCCCTTAGGGTTGTCTATCAATCAATCCAGCGACAAAAGATCTACTTCAGTACTTCTAAAAGGGGACCCTCAGGGGGCATATGAGTTTTAACGAGGTTACTAGCGGGTTCAACTTACAGTTAGGGGTTCAACAGTAAATAGCATGTTGCATTGTTTTTCCTACGGCAAAATGATAAAAACCAAACAAAAGGATAAATAAATACTCTCTTCATTTACTGCCACGTTGCTCATATTTTTCTTTTACATTCGGTAAGCAAGTTTGGACTCTTTATCGACTCGACGATGAAAAAAAGCCAAAATTCATATGGATCCAGGGAGGTACTAAGAAATTTTGGTAGCTCGAGGGGGTAATGTACCTTACGCGGTTGAGAATCCCTAATCTTGCTAACTGTTTGAAGTTTGTTGCATCGCATTATCGCTATTAGCATGCGGTCAAGAAGCTGGACTTACGCTCACGGTTACCATTCTTACCTTAAGTACCGGCGAGTTGTTTAGCACATCAAATGACAGTCGTGATAGGAGACCAAAAACAGTCACCTTCCTACACTAGCAGTCATGAGGATTCATTGGCCACAAAGTAGCAATGCAGTCTGTCGTCAGGATGGGTGCGGATTGACGAGATTAACCTCCTCCTGCTGATGCCATTGATAGTACCTTTGACATTTCTGTATAATATTATGACAGGCAGTACTATCACCGTTCTACGTACTTCTAACAGTCATAAAAACCGGTACCAAGATCTATACCCCATACGATATGGCGAATCTCGAAAAACATGCGAACATATGCTATCACCAAATAACGACATTAATCTTCTACATTTTCAGAATCCGAAGAAGGCCACCGCCTTGTGTTACAAGAACTAGAGAGAACATTTCCTCTTACCACTCGAATCGCATTTCAGTACAGCCGTTGGATGTCCATCACCTGATACTGTCAGCTTCGATAAGGTCACATTCAATGCTTTTGTATATTTCTTATATTTCTCCACCTTCGTGAAACCTTTTAAACGTTTCTCCTCATCGACGTCCTTGGACTTAGTAAATGGCACTTTAGTTCCTAACACCTTGTTTTCTTCTGATGCTATGTATTGGAGGTACATAAAATAACTCAACATTAAAACAAATAATATAGTAGTTGTACAGAAATTATAAAACTATGTCATCGACGACAACTCATATATCTGCTATATTATCAGCACTGTAGCAGAAACAGCAAACGCAGAAATCATTTGCGAATCTTGGTAAGTCTCACGTATTTTTTAAGTGCTTTCCTCCGCCTACCTCTTATCTGAACATTCACTTGCCGCATGGAAGCAAAGTAATAATGTACTTCGTCATAAAAATTATCGGGAAACTCTCTCACAGGTTGTTCTTTTGAGGGAGGTCCGCAAAAAGGTTTTAACACAGCATGAAAATAAATAAATGAAGAGAACTTGTTTACCCCCAGTTTTAACAGCATACCAATGGCATTAAAAACGACATTTCCAGAGTCTAAAATACGAAAAAGACCATGTAACTTTGTCTTTAAAACTTGCAAGGGTAGGTTACTGGCGGCAATATCACCTAAATTATTCCACTAAATGATGCTGAATACAAATCAGCAACTGTTTTACCGTATTTCCTCTAATTATAGATCCCCTCTACTTATAGACCCCCTCCAATTACAGACCTCTTTTTCGCATCATCTCAAGTAATTATAGACACCCTCTAATTAAGGACCCCTCTTTTTGGTGCCTTCAATTAATTACAGACCCCATCTATATCTATATGCAAACGCTAAATATGGATTTTTGTCTTCTTAGGACAGTTTCTCCACGAAAATCATTTGTTGGATCATTCAAGTTTTGTGCACTCACTTTACCCGTTGACGGCTCTGATGACGACAAAAAAATTGTGATAAGGAAAATCAACCGTGCGAAAAAGGTGTGCAACGTCTCAAGGAGCAATTCGGCACTCTGAACGAGCCTTTTCTTGGAAATCAATTTGTGACCATAGAAACGGAACGAGAAACGTGAGCTTCTGAATATTTACGTATTGACAATGATTCGGACTCAGATATCGAGGTCTCTTTAATTTCCACTGAATGTTTGCAAACGGTTTTTCGTTTTAGATTCAAGTTAGTGATGAAAAGGTATTGGTGTAAACTATAAATGTAATGATGAAAAGTATAATGTACTTCGTAGTTTTTCTTGTAACTCTATATGCTCTTTTTTTAAAACTTTGTTCTGGAAATTAAGGACCCCCTCCAATTATAGACCCCCTTTTAGTGCCCTCAATTAATTATAGACGGGTCTATACTTAGAGGAAATGCGGTAGTTACATTTGTTCATAGCAAACAATGTCCCGTTTCTTTTCCTGGTGTTTTGGTTACGTACATTGCTATTTTCAAAATAAAAATCAATACCTCCTTTGAAGCACTTAAAAGTTATAAAGCTCCATTAAAGTTACATAAAAACTTGTCCCCCTTCTTTGCCTATTTAAATAGCCTGTGGTAGAAGAGCACTCTGAGGCACTTGACACCAATTTTGCAGCTTCCAGTTCAGTTGGGTTAGTGCTACAGAAGAGTTAAAAACTGGGCTGATAAAAATATCGTAAAAAATAATCTTGTGATTTACTAGCAGGAATCTCCTTGCCAGCCAACACATGCCAAGCCTTACGTTTATCTAAACACGAGTTACGTTAATGCAGCAAAACCTATCAGTAGGTAAGTGGCCCCTTTGAAGACTGAACAGTGCTTAACAAAAAACATGTAAAGGCTCTTCTTAAAAATAATTATGGACTTTCAACGAGAAGTAGTACCGCAAGCTAATCCCGAAGTTTATGGCGTTGGCATGACGGCAATTCATTTGAAAAGGATTCGTATAAGTCTGTTGTGCCACGGCTTCATCATAAAAAATCACCACTAGCGATCAAATCTTACCTTGACTGAGGTTCATGACTGGCGTTTTGATCAGCACAGATTTCCAGCGCCCCTTAATGCGAGGTTGGCCAGCACCTCGAATCAGCGCCTGGATCTCAACTATATACATGGCATTCAATTCCAACCCTTTTAACAGGGCATTTAATTTTGTCCCTCGAACACGAATTCTGTGAACCTGCACTGGTTGGTAATGCCTCACGGATCCAAGAACATGTCTGTACCACAGTATTCTGTATCGGCGAACTGGAACATCTATATCGAGGGTTCAATTAAATTTATCAACCTGAATGAAATTACTCAAAATGGAGAACTACTTTCAAAAACCCATAGCCATTGACTGGGTATATTGGGGAATACTAGAAAGTCAGTGAAACAGAAAGCCGCTGAATCCTAGGCCATATATAAATAAAAAATACATTACTTTAACACTGTAATCTTAAATAGAGAATCCTTCCATTATTCTATACCATACAAATCAAACATACTAAAACTCACTACATTATCTAGAAGGAAGGGCATTATTTGTGCTGATCCCGTGCATTACATCTTGACTGCAATTTTCCAAGTTTAAATACTTTAACACTTCAACGTTCATTAACCCTCTCGACGAAAATAAATCAAGTACATTAACAACAGTCGAATCCATACATATAGATCTCTTTACACTACATATCAGTTCCACACGCTATTAACAACACAATATGGGAGTCATGACCCTAGTATACCTTCATCGACCATAACATCACGTGCAGTAAGTCAAGATAATATGACAGCTGCAGTTCTGTGAGCCGGGGAAAGGCCTCGTCTATAGATAGCATAAGTGAACAAGATTGGCAGCAGTAGCCATCAAGGAAAATATAATAAGCAAATTGTAACTGAAGGCCAGTGGTAAATAATGTATAAAATTCTGATTAGGATCATTGTAATGGTAATACACACCCTGATTTCATTTTGCTTCGGTAGACCTTCGTTAAAACTTAGTTAAGTACTTGCTTGAATATGTCGGAGCCCAAAAGTTCATAATACGCTACCAATACCAGGGGAAATGTTGGTTAAAAATTTTGTTCAAATGTATGTCTGCTTATGCTATGGAGCTAATTTAGGCCTCGTCCACAATATGCCGAATTTATTCGAAAACGCCACTCTTCCGTCATTTTTTCAGTTAGGCCCTCTGTGCATAACACAACGCTCGTATCTGCATAAGTAAAGTTTTACGAAAAAGGAACTCTTTGCAAATATTCTCCGGAGTTGAACAGTGCGACAATGTAACATCTAAGTATTAAGCCGGGCACACACGAGCAACTTTCAGGACAACTTTCACGACAACTTGGTTGCCCAACTCGGTTGTCGGCGAAG
>JAAAKM020004198.1:0-10700 GCA_010016025.2 Alatinidae sp. Z8VKAUB7J3 | reverse complement strand
AAAAATTAAAGAGGAAGTCTTGGATGGCTAATAGTTTGGACTTCGTTGTTTTAAAAGTGGCAAACACTTACTTCCCAATCCACCGTACGTGCCCTTAATAAATTTCTCTCTTTGAAAAAAAACCTTACTAGACACTTATCCCCCGCCCCCCCCTTCACACACAGCTACCAAATAAGGTTAAGGTCACAAGTTTTTGAAGCAGTATTGTAACCATTTAAGTAAATTTGTAAACAGACAAAGCCAACTATTTATGAAATCTCGTCTGCTGCGATATTAATGATATATAAGTTTTTTTCGACAGATGAGTATAACAGATGCAAACAATGCATTATCGTGGAAAGATAGAAGACTCCCCGTTGTACACCGTAACCAATAATTACAGATATCTGCCTCAGAAGGATGCAATTTACCGTATCTTCCTCAGCATGCTAAAACAATTTTCCTTTGCCAGCACAATAGGAGTCCACGATTCTTTAGATCGTCCTTCGCAACATACACGATGTGAAAGTTAATACAAGTCAACCTGATTAAGGACATTGCCATCTGCATGCCCGAAATACAACATTAGTCGACCTATCGGTATCCTGTGATCTGCAAAACAAGCAATTTACTATTGATGGGATACTGATTTAGTAGTAAGATTATTAATCATTCTTAACTTTATTTAGTTTATATATTTTTAAAACTTTTAGTTATATTTTCAATCCACAATGTCGCATGTGTACGCGACACATTTTATTATTTATAAAAGAATCTACATTACATATTAGGCAGGTTACACGCATGGCTTTGCCACTTGCACCAATTTGGCATTGCGATGACGACTCACGAGTGAGCTACCAACCCTTAAGTGCTAATTTGTCTCACTTCCGGTCTGAGTAAAGCAAAGCTGAGATTTGAAAATTCTACTTTGTCATATGTTCTGGAAAGACGTTACTTTTCTCTATTTTAAGCATTATTTTCAATGTTGGTTTCACAACCTACCGTCACTCCCATTACGTACAAAGTTCCATAAAGATCTATAACAAGATCTTGACTAAGGCTATCTCCCTTGACAATGCTTTGGCTATTAAGAGTTAACTCTGATTAGTATCATAATTTTCTTAAGCCTGACCTTTCTGTATGTGACCATATGCGTAGTGGTAGAAGTATAAATAATAATCTTTTAAAAACTCCAATATTTTTTTCTCTATTTCGACTTGCACAAAAGCACTACGTAGGCTACTCACTGCAAAGGGAAATCTTACTTTTATGTTAAATACTACGCGACAACTTGGGACGAAGTATAGCAACATTTGAAATATGAACAACGGAAATAGTCAGCAACACATAAAAAATAATGCCTAATTGACAGCAAAGAAATTTGGTCGCACTTCCAAGCTAAAATTTTGGGACACAACCAATTAGAATTACCTTTACAAAAAAACAACATACGATATGCGAGTAAACAGCTATTCTTTTCTTTTATAGCAAAAAAAATATGTATATACACATACATATATACATAGATACATACATACATACATACATAAATACATATATACATACATACAGACAATTTTTTTGTATATAACTTTCTTTTTATATTAAAAATATAGACTATTTACTTAAGATTATAATTTTAGGCCAGCGGGTCTTCTGGCACTTCAAATCAGTTTATCTATATCAGATAATAAACAAAATAAAACAAAACATAAACGAAGGACCGAGTTTCACAATATCTGCCTTTCAATTCGTTCGGATTAGTTTATGATCACTGACATGGCAGAAGACACATTCAGTCTAGAAAAAAGCCCCGCTGCGAGAAAGATAGCTTGAATCCATCATTTTATTAAAAAAAGATGAGGAGGTTAATATTAAATTAAGCAATGAAAAATACAGTCGCCTTTAAACAAAATGATAAATCTTTAAACATTAAATTTTGCCAACAAATAGCTCTGTCCTCAAATTGTATCCCATTTTCGTGTAACCAGTCCTTTCGTTTATGCTGTCAGGTCTTTCCTAGACAAGAAAGACTATGTTGCGCTGTACTCTTTTCATCCCGTACTCACTCCTTGCTCTCCCCAAAAGGAAAACCACTACAAAATTGTTTTGAGGCCCAGCAGAGCAAGCGTTAGACTGAATACTTTATAATGCTGTCACAGCAAAGGACAGGCACAACGAAAAGCTGGATCCATCTGGCGTAACTCGAAAATCCTATGTCGTGTAAATGTACTACCCACTAATGCTGGCTTTCTGTCTAAAATAGTTGCGAAGTTATTTGTATCTCCAAGTACATCTAATATAATCAATAGTCATTTCCGCTTTGTTTCTTAATGAATGAATAGGGAGTAAGGCTTTCAGAGGGACTGGGCTTTTTACACAAGAAATGGAGGTGATAAATATATCGATGGTGAAGAAAAGCACAGTTGTGACAGCGATGATTGAATCTTGGGAAGCAATCATCAACACAACAACTGTAATAGATTTAAAAGCTCGTCTATGAGTTTAGCTTGAAGAAGAAATATTTAATCTGCCCTTGTACCAATAAAGAAACAAGGGTTATTACAGGGTGATACTTAGACCCTACTTACACTGGTACGGATCCATTGAATGCCTACCAGAACCGATACAGATTGGCTTTGCCTTAATACGTTCGATCCGAACTCGTTTGGATCTGCTTTCCTTGCCAGTTTGAGTCCACAAAAAGGCCTCGTGTGAACACCTTGGATTGGATCGAAACTGATCTGGATCGAAAATAAAGGTGAAAAACTACCACTACGAGGTAAAGTTGACGTGATCCCTATTCACGTTCTATTGTTGTCCTTGCATTGACAGTTCAGTCGTATATTCCTACTGTTCGTATTTCAACGTTGTATTTTATAGCAGCTTGTATTACAATACAAGTAACCATTGATTTGCTAATGGAATCAGCATGCAGAGCTTTGGGTCCAAATGGATCTGATATACTATGGGGGACCGAATCAATTACGATCCGTATTAGTTGGGATCCGTATCCGTGTAAACAGAGACTAATTGTGGTAAATAGAGATACTTTCTTCGCTTTATCGGGAATGCCTCTTTACACAATAGAGAGATATCCAATGACAGCTCTATCGATGGAGCAACTTGGTATACCATGTTATATATTGTTAATAACTTCCTGTCATTGATTAAGATGTACTGAATACTGATTAATCTAACTTAACTATGACCGACATTGAGTCATCCATGCAAACAAATGTCTTCAAGCGACAAAGGCGTGATGACGTGACCTGCCTCGAATCTGTACACTAAGTAAAACAGCCTATAAAATTAAATTTGTTAAAAGAATAAAGACATGGGCTCAATTTTGAAGTGCTTCACAATGCGTCTTTCTTCGTTCTTTGGAATACAATGTCCTTCAAGTTGACCTACTTTAACTTTCAAAATTTTGTATACGTTATAAATAACGTCATTATCCAGTACTTTTTTGAATAGACTGTTTCTCTGTCAACAAATTCTTTAATTTAATACAGGTTTATCACAGCACCTTAAGCCTCTTGTTTATAGTAATAATTTCAAAAATACATTTTATTTTCATATAACATAATATGAATTAAAATACCACAACCAGTTGATATCTTGACACAAAATATGTTTTCTTTAAAAAATACCTATTCATTCCCTTACAAGCTACAGAATAATTATGGGTCAATTAAGACAAATGAAGGAATAGGCCTAAGGGTAATATTCTTGGCGCTAAAGAAACTAACTCCCCCTATCAATAAATGAAAAGCGTAGTTGAAGTGTTTACTAACATCGCTTTAAAGTATCGGATGTTTTCCCATCACTATATGCCCAGTAATGCATTTTGAAAACCATGATTTACGTTAATGTGTATACTAACACCGTTTATGGGTTATCTGTTAACACCAATCGCACTGGGCAGCTTTCATCTCAAATATGTCCTTGGTTATGAACACATCATAAATACTGTAGAAAATCCGACGACGAAAAAAATTCCATTTCCTCAAACAATTATCTAATCGCAAAGCGCTTTTACTACACTTGTTGCTCATTTTGGCTAAACTGCGACTTTTATTATGCTTAATTAGTTTTCTCCAAATATTCCAAGATCTACATAGTATAAAGACGTTCCAATACCAACTTTTTTGAGGGCGGGATTGTAAACAATTGGAGTAATTACCAAGCTTCAAGTTTCCAAAGCTTCCCTTACTATGCTCTGTCTACATTAAAGATACGTCCTTGTTCAATTTCTGAAGGGCTGCAGGTGATAAAACGAGGCATGTCTTTTCCTCTAATACGAATTAATAAAAGAAAGACTTTGGACAAGCATCCCTACATATTTGTAAATATCTCAAGGACATAAGAGATTGATGTATGCACAGGTTGAGTCATATTCGGTACGCTGCATGATCAATAAGAGATCAAAATGGATTTGATTCTTAGTCGAATTATTAGCTTTGGCTCGAGGATCAATAAAAAGTATTTCCAATCATCGGATATGTCATGTCTCCATTTAGTTTGTTGATATACACTTGGCTTAAAGCATGAAAGGAGGTAAATTTGATGTCGGCAACTAATAAACGGCAACGATGCAAACAAAACAATGGCTGTACGTGGTAATATTTTTGCTCCTTTGCGTAGTTTTATTTTGATAAGTTGTCGTACATTGGAAGTGAACTAAAATCAAGAAACATCTTTCAACGTGCTGGACACTAAATGCATTATACCATATTTAAAGGCGATGAAGTTCACCTGAAAGAGGATGTTCCTCTTTCGAACTTCAATACAATGTATTATGTTCAATTCTGCACTAGAGCGCAGTTGTAACTGATCAGATTTCTGGCATCCTGCTGGTCAACATTCGCTGCCTGCGCTGAGTGGATTAGTTCATCACGAGGGGACTATTTTGGTATAGATAGGAAACCACAGTTTCAAATGGTATATCTATAATTAAACCTTTAAACAAATTTTGAACAGGTTGTGAGTGTTGGAAATGTACCTGTAGTGAATCATATTTCTGATTAAGACAAACAATCTCGTGAGACAATAGAATCAAGTGAAGTGGCGAAATCTGGCCACGGAGGTTGGATTAATATTCTCGACCATCTTGTGGGCTTGCAAACACAGGAGATTTTTTCTTTGATTTTTTAAATAGTTGATACTTAAGATGGTTGTAACATACATAATGGCAACTTTGTATGTTGTCTTAGGAATCTTTTGTACGGTATTAAATGGAATGATGACAAGGATATTGCTGGATCAAAAGTGCGAATTCTGGACTTTTGATCGAGTATTTCTTGGAAATTACTTTTTATGCAACGTTATTGCTGGATTGGCCATGCCTTTTCAAGCAGCTCGACTCATCTACTACCCTGACAAGAACTTTGAGTGGATATTTGACGTGACGTCTACTCTGAACCTCCTAGGAATTTTTAGCAAAACATGGGGTTTGACGTTACAAGTTGCAGAACGATGTGTAGCATTCTTTTTACCGCTACGTTTTACTGAAATATCGACATCGGTAGGATGTAACGTGTCGATTTCTGTGATCATTCGAATTGTAACACTTCTATGGGTTGTTATCCCTCAGTCTACTTCTTATTTTAAAGGAACATTCTGGCCAGTGGAAGTCAGGCAATGGATAAGCACTTTCGATGCCGATTACTTGACAACCTCGGCCGCAATCTTTGTATACTTTCCGTTTTTCATAACTGCAATTTTGATATGTGTTACATATCATCGCGAAAGCCGGCAACATCGACGTGTTTTCGTAGCAGTCATTTTGAATAACGAACAAAGACGTTTTGGAGCTAAGCAGATAGAAAGAAGGAAGAGAACTGCGAAAGGGATGACATGGCTGTTTTCAATTCTTGTGGTCACAACATTGCCGCTCTTTTTATACATTACGGCTGTTGTAGCTAACGTAAACTCAGACTTTGGCTCGACTACTTTCTTGGAATTATTATTTTATATAGGAACTTGTTTGGATCCGCTGATTACAGCATTTTACAACCAGGATTTAAGGCAAGTTATTAAGAAAAAGTTTTGTCTCCGAAGAGAGTGACAGGACAAATCACAGTAAAGCAGTGGCATCTTGGGCATGGCTGCGAATCTCAAACTGTCTAAATCCAGAATAAGTATGAATTATTAATCAAAAAGAGCAACATTAAAGGGAGCCGAAATCTTCTTCTGAGCGACAAATGTTTTTTATTATGTTTGATTTAATTAACTCGAGCAGAGCATTTGAGGCTCAGCCTCTCTCTGAGGACGTTTAAACCTAGCAGCAAGCCTCTATTAAATGTAGACCTAATTTTGTCGTCGGAGAAACTTAACCCTAAGCTTCTAGTTGTAAATGATATGGATCAATAAGACATTTAGAGTACAGCATACGTTCCATTTACAATTACTATGCTATAAAGCCATTATTTCACTGATTGTCAAGTTTCTAAACTAGCTTACTCCCGGGAAGTTGAAGTATGCATATCAAGAGGGATGGTATAAGATAAACAGTTGGCTTAATTGGACTAACGAAACCCGTTTAAAAACCAACAATAATAATCAATCTTGTGCTAATAGTAGTAGCACCATATGGTAATAAATTTCCTTTGTGGATAGACTTGAAGGCTTACTTGCTGCCTAATATGTGGAATAAAAAAATTGTAATTAAAGAAAGTAGTGTTTTTATTTTTATGTATATATGTCTATAGATATCTGTATCTGTTAAGTTAAATGTTGTAGAATATATATATATGTATATACAGTATATACAGAGTAATGATATATGTCAATCGTTCTGACTCACGATAGCAAAACCAGCTCAGTAGGACTGGTTATGGACCAAGTAAGTTTCCGGTGTTTTAAACCAGTCTCCCTGATAACCGGCGGAAACTCAGTTTCCTATGAGTATGAGTGACTCCAACAATTTTTATAGATGTCAAGCTAGAGATGAAAAAGAACGGTGCGTTAGTTTCAACAAGCGTTTAAGTGACCCCAATCAATTTATATATGTTAAGCTAGGTGACGAGACAGAAGTGCCTGACGGTTTCACCTGAAGTATGAGTGACTCAAACCATATTTGTAAATGTCGTGCGTGGTTACAAGACAGGAGCCTCCTTTGGTTTCACAGGGAGTACGAGGGAACAATTATTATAAATGCACACTAGGTGACGAGAGATAAGCACCCATCAATTTCAACAAGGAGCATAAATGCTTCAAACTGTTTTAATAAATATTGAGCTTGGTGACAAGACAAAAGTATCCGTTCGTCTCACCAAGAGTGTAAGTGACTCCAACCATTGTCATAGATGTCAAGCTAGGTAACGAACAAGAGTATAAGCGACTCTGACTATTTTCTTAGATGTCAAGCTAGGTGACAAGACAGAAACATCAAATGCTTTCACGAGTGAGTAACAATTTTAATAAATGTCAATCTTGTTGACGAGAGAGGAGCGCTGCATGGTTTCACCAGGTATACAAATGACTCCAAAAATTTGTTTTAGATATCAAATTAGATGACGAGACAGAAGAATCAGAAATACCTCCCACCACATCAATAATTTTCCTGTTCCATGAACGTGAAAAGGCTGACCATAATGCTCTGAATTAAAGATTTCTTTTGTAATCTCTCTGGAAAAGGCTCCTCAGCTATTTTTCAGGCAGAAGGTTCATAAACGGTCTCTTCAACAAATGCCGAAGCCATACAACAGGGAGATAGGATAAACTATCTGAATACAATACGTGTTACAACTTCTTCTTGTATTTGAATAAAAGTTGCAATGGAAATTCAAATCCAAGTGAAAATTAAAAGGATAAGTATTTATTTAAAGCAGCAAAGGCTTCTTTGAATAAGTATTTTCAATTATTGTTGATAATGAATAAGGTAATTAGCACCCCCATCTCAAATCAATGTCCCTCCATTTTACTTATAATTTAATTAACGCCCAGGGCATTTATACAAAGCATTAAGCTTTCTAAACCTCATACATTTGCAACTATGCTTATAATGTTAAGACGTCTTATTCTGGGATTACCGTTCGTTACAGTTCTGACCGTTTTTGACGGTAATGACGATGATGATAATGAAATACAAAGTTAATAGACGTTTGTAATGATAATCAATTTTTTATTTTAATGTTGGTGATAATGGCAATGGCACAGATAATACATTAAAGTTCAACAGATTGAAACATGATAACAAAAACCTGAATCTCTCTTGTTTAACAAACAAGTGCCCTAATTCTATCCACGTATACATAAACTAATTGAATTATGTAAAATTTACAATGTAAGAATATACTTTTTCATAAATCATGCATTATAACACATGGTTTAAATTTCTACAAAATTTGGCTCAGACGTAGAACATTTTAGATCCTTAACCTTCCAGTAACTGAGAATGTTCCAGAGCTCCACTTCAGCTGCGTAGCAAAACACATAAATTCAACTTGGACACTATAGGTTAATATATATAGAAAATTATTGGAAATTGAACTTTAATATTAGTTGACAACGTAACGTTCGTCACGTAGTTTCTGAAAGAAGTCCATTTTAAGCTACAGAATGAGTCTTTGCTTGTTGTCACCTTGCAGAGTATGCAGAACTAGTACCTCCATAATCCTATAACAACTGTTAGTTTGAATCATGCTGTGATTCAGAGAATTTTGAAATGAGCTTTACCAGACTTTAGCCCGAGTACGTTTCTTGGTAACGTCGATCACACCTAGAACTGCTGGTCTGATGAAATACTCAGATGTCATTTAAATTCTGTTTCTTCCAATAATAAAGGCCAGGGTCTAAAACTCGTCTCTAGGGCAAGTTTACTTTTTGGCGGTTACAAAGTTGGTAGCAAGTTCAGTTTGACTGGCTCAAAGTCCTCCTATCATAGTGGAATTGGATACTTGCGACTATGGCTCCTCTAAAACACCCATGACTTACTTGACACCAGCCGTGAGATTAGGCTTGTCAGCTGCCACTTTGATAATACCCCGTAAACCCGAGATTGATAGAGTTTAATCAAGATTTAAAATCACAAGACAACGTCAAAATTTTAAAAAAACATACTGTATCACCAAGCCATGGACTGCAAATTATTAAGCAGAGATCTAGGACATCAGTCTGCAATGTTGGATTGCCATAGCAGGTCGCCTAAAGATTAAGACGATATACTTGAGAATAGATGTTGTGTGTCTGAATCAGAAAAGCTATAAACAGCATGACGTATACAACGATGCCCGTAGGACGCATCTGAACTTAAGAAAAGAAGCCTACCTCGATTTTGAAAGGTTATTTCTTGTACAACGTTCTCTTGCTTCTAAGAACCCCTTAATGCTATTGATGGTTAGTTACTTCTGTTTGAATACTAGTTCATTCCTTAAATACCTCAAAAGCGATAAAATTTTCATCAACGTCCTCCCGCCAGCAATTTTAAACAGAGTACAACTTTATGACGTCACATTTTAATGAATATCGGAACTTTGGTAATAGTTTGGAATTGTTGCATTCCTCTCTTTATATGGATAACCTTTTGAAATTAAAAGCGCAGTTTTGAGCAATCGCCGAGATACACCCATCCACACTTTGAATCATATCTGTCAAAATGTTTTATTTAAACCCCATTTATAGTTTTTTGAACTGAACAAAATTAACAATGTTCCTTAAGGCCTTTTGCAAATACCAGATGATCTAAGATGATAAGATATTTCGTCCCTATTCTTTGTTTACGGAGTGTTTGAAGCACTTTTTCTAAGACCCAGTACACGTTTGATTTTCCCCAATAGAAACCAGTACGAGAAGATCAATAGGTTGTTTTGCTGTGATTCACACCATTAAACAGGTTTCGTATCCGGAGTAGTGTTTATCCAAACCACGCATTATTTGAATCATCATCATATTTTCAAGTATTGATATTAACGATAAACTGCCACTCCTTTTACGACTTGTATGAAAGCAGTGACACTTTTTGTGAAAATTAAATCGTTTAGTCAATGAGGACAAGTTGGTGTGCTTTGGTTGATCTCAAGGACTCAAGAGGTACTTTAATTTTATATTACTTTGCTTGATTTAATTTTATACTTGCGCGATATTATGTTGAAATGTCAATATACTACAAAATAATGTAGCGTTACTTCTTATCATTAGATATTGATATTGATGGTGTTTCATTTTTGCAACATTTTATGCAAAGGTAAATTTTTGAAACTCATAATTGAAGATACTGCTCAAACCCATATAATAAGATTTAACTAATTGGCAAAGTTAGCAATAAAGGTCTTTCATAACATACACTCTTTCTTTTATAAACAACTCACTTTTTGGCTTTCGCCCCAAAGGTTGTTTAGTTCTTTGGTCAACAACGCCCCCAAAAGTTGTTTAGTAGTTGTTTGTAGATTATGCAGTAACTTTTGGGCATGGGTTTTGTTACAATTTTTATTACTATGTAAGGCCTTTAAATGTTATGTTCCATAGCAACTCTCAAAAAAATCTTTTTGTCATCATTTCATTAAGTATTTGCCCTTAACAGTTGTTTAATGTTTTACATAGAGATTCGCCCCAAGTAAGTTGTTTATAAGTTGTTTAAAATTTCAGTACTTTTCGGGGGCGGTTGTTTATTTTTTGGGTCGTTTATAAAAAAAAGAGTCGGAAAAGATTCCTGGTACTACAAAATTTGTAGATAATATTTAATGACGGAATCATTAGTGAAATGCCATTGACCG
>JAAAKM020004196.1:0-11890 GCA_010016025.2 Alatinidae sp. Z8VKAUB7J3 | reverse complement strand
ATGACTAGCGTGCATATTAGGATATAACATGTATGTATGTATGTATGTATGTATGTATGTATTTATTTATTTATTTATTTATTTATTTTGCCATATAAAATAAAATTGTTTCAAAAACAAAATAATAAGTCAAAATTACAATTTTTAAGATTTAAATTATTTTGCAAAATTAAACAAAAATACTTAAGTCACTCTAAAATATAAGTAACAAAAGAAAAGAAATTGTTCTCAATAAACCCCTATTGATAAAGTTGGCAGAGATAGCATTCAAAAGGTTCAGAAGACCTGGTTTGCATAATGGTCCCTTAACAGGTGTTCTCAAGCCTCTTGACTCTTGAAAATTTTATCGAAACGAAACAACATCCTACATAACTCTTTCATCTGTTCATCCTTTACAGATGGACACATTATCAGCTGTGTGACCCATGGGATGAATGTCCATTTTTAATGGAGCAGAGGCGAGAACACGAAGACATTAAATTGCTTTCATTGGAATAAATATGCATTGCCCGTATCGGAAAACGACACATATCAACTGCTCATGCTGATAAAAAAGAAAGGTATGCTTTTCCCAGGATTTCCTTTGCCCTTTCCGCCACCCTTTATTATGATAGTGACTATTCAATGGTTATCGACGTGGTTTTCACTTGACTCAATCGTCATATAGGTTCAGCTACATCAACCGACAGGCACTAATTCTAAGTGTCAAACCCTGGCAGCTAATTTCGCTGTAACATTTACAATAGAATATATTGTCTAACAGGGCCTAATTTAAGGCCGTTGTTCCTACACAGTGTGGTGTTGGAAATCAAAAGTGTGGTATTGGAAATATCATACTGTGGTGTTGAAAAGTACATGTTTCGTTTTTATATCTTACAGCCAGTCTCATTAGTACTTATAACAAGCTAAAAACTACTGACAGATCATCATTTTCGGCAATCACTTTGAAAGACTACCTCTATATTGCTCAAAAGATGGGTAGTACTGACGACTTTGACCCTCGCGGGGCTGCTTATAAATGGCTAACTGACAAAAACAGACGTGTTCGCCAACCTGTGAAATATAAAGAGCAAGAATGGTTTCGAGGGTCTTCAAAGATGCAAAGGATATAAAACAAACAGAAAAGGGTATTATAAACAGAAAAAGGAAATTTTCGTTTTAGTGACTCAATGATGTTCCTTTCCTTTCGGTGACTTAAGACAAAGAATGTCAGTTCAATTTTGTTTAAATTTTTTAAAAATGTTTTTAATAAACATACCATAAGGCGTTTTTATTAATAAAAAATGTGGTGTTGGACATTTTTCTTAAATTAGGCCTTGTTAACTAATCAAAAACACAGAATGGCAGTAAGTTAGCAGCTGTCAGAATAGCATTACAATATTCACATAGCTCCCTTTGGATAATTTTCAAAGTTGAAACTATATCGATCAAGCTAACGTTATTAAGGGATGGCATTGGTTACAAAGCTATACAGGTATTATGAAGAAGTAGAACCATGAGGGATTGAACCAGGTACTTCTCAGGTTGCAGCTGCAATGTGCTAGCCATTGCACCATGGCCTTATACCATCCAGACATCCAAATCTGGGATGTCGTTTGTTATGATCGATGTGACTACCAAGTCAAATACGGGTGATAAAAGCATTTAGGAAATAAGGCACCTTTTCCGATACATGAATTCATAGTTCAACAAGCTCTTAGTTTATCCTCCAGTGCCATGTTAGATTAAGACTATTTCATAAATTTATTTAGTTAAGTTTCTAAGACATTTTTCATTGCAACCATCGTTATGGAATGTCTCTGGGTTCAAAATATCCGATCAACCCCATTCGTTTTCTTAGCTTCTAAACCTTAGATTAATATTTCCTACATTATACAGTTGCCTTCAATTGACCAAGAGCTGCTTGTCTGACATTCTTTTCGAATGTAAGAGACAGGTTCTTTGAATATTTGATCAAACTTTTGGTTGTAACAATATGTACTACTATATGTACTAATTAAAGTGTTGACGTTCAAAGGGTAAAAAGTGCGCCAAGCATCGAATTCGATATTACTCAAAAATATTGCCAGACACTGGTCAGAGCAATCGATTGGATAAGAGAATCTGCAACTTTTCTACAGGCATTTCGATAGAAGAGAACTGTAGCACTACATTTTTGTCAACTTTTTATTGGTAGAGGTTGTTTGGTTTTCCATTCCTAGTCAATACACACTTAGGTCTAAAGTGTCAGTAGCTACAATGAAGATAGAAAAGAAACGAAGGAGTGCTCGAAGAATGAGTAGCTAGAGTTTGTAACTAAGTATAGTATACTATACTTTGGCTCCATTTGTTATTATCAAAGTTAACTTTTGTACTGTAAGCCAGGGCTATTTTTGTTGCAACAGGGTTGTCCACTATAGCTCTGGGAGAACCTTGTTACTAAGAATATAAAGGCTGGAATGTTTCCAAGAAATAATCTTTTAAGACCTTGTCTTAAAGATGAGAACATGCAGAGTAAATCAAACATGCTTGCTTTTATGAAATCTAGCTAATAGGACAGCTGAAAGAGAGTAAAATATCAGTTATTTAAAAAGGCGCTGATGCATCTTGGGATAAAATCTGTAAAAACCATTCAAATACAAAAAATAGTTTTTTTGTGTGCTTCGTCTACATCAACAATTCTTGATCAGAGCTACGTGTACCCCCTGGCTGAACGAAAAATCAAATTAGGGGGTAATAGATACGGTATTAAATTCAATACAGTGTGGAACTAGTACTTAAATTTTAACGATGATTGAGTTAATGTAATCCCTGGTAGAACACATTACAACAACAAAAGACACATCAGTGATATGTCTGGTGATCGCTGCACTGTGTAAGTGCGGTTGTAGTTGAAAGAGTATTTTCAGAAAATTTGTATCCCTTATTGATGCATTATTACATTCATTACAATGTCTTTTATATCAACTGTTTGTGTTTCCTTTACGTCCAATAGGCCGTTGTACACAGGAGGCCACGGGTTGATTTTATGAATGCTCAATGGTTCCGAGCACATATATGGAACTAATGATGAACATCATAAAAAGATGTAATAACGCTCTGTAAATATTACAATTTTCAAATTAATGTACCTGTTACGGATGCTACTTTACTTCTGTGTCAATACATTTTTGCAGAAACAAGGCCGTTCTGTCCTATTAACTTTTATAACATCAATAATTATAACAGGAGTTAGCCGGAGGAAGTTAGGAACAACAGGTTGGAACATTTCAATTTTCCAATTAAGCAGCACTATCTGTCATCGCAGTTCAAGGTACGAGAGATCTATCACTCACATAAACTGAGAGAGGCAGAAAGCTTTTAACAACTTTCGAGAACTGTATTATTGTAAGAGTCGTCACAAAGTTAGTTCTGCATAAAAATATTAGATTGGGTTTTTTTTATAATATAATAGTTTAGACAAGAATACTAGAGAAATGTAATAGTATAATATAATATAATAGTAAACACAATAACAAGTGAGCATTGTGTTGTCTTGATATTTTGTAAACTCACCAAGATACATAGTCATGAGGTAGAGTTACATCAAAATTTCCTAGCTGAAATATAACATATGTGTTACATAACACAGACAGAGGAACACGTGCACTAAGATTACATGAAGGAGGAAATCACTAAAGGTGTTAATGGGAAAACAAAACAGTTGCTTATTTACTGATTTAGAAAGTATTCTTGTTGATTCCAGATGTGCTATAGTTGTGTTATTGTTACTGCTCCTATTAAGCACGTTGTTGATTATCAACGTTGATTGTTTTGATGTATCTGTGACGTAATTTAGTGGTTGCAATGCATCTGTTGATCTATAGCAGCTGTGTGACCTGTTTTCTCTACAATTAACAGTTTGAGGCGACGATTTTTCTATCTTCATTTAAGAGGATTAGTAAGTACAGATGATTTTACGTGAATACTGTCAGCTTAATTAAAAGACAAGTAAATATAGCAGCGATTGAATATGTCTTGAAAATATCAAGAAGGGCGCGCATTGGAGGTATGAAAAGGAGTCAAATACGTATATCTTCATATTGTAAACCTTCAGCTTTTGATTCCCTAATTATATGAAATTTGCCATGATATAATAGATAATAACATTCCAATAGGATTACCTGATTAAAATATTGCATTATTTTGTCGAATGTTCTACTCTGACGTAATTTCTTCTCTAGAAACGTCCTTGTTCTTTAAAGTTTTTAACTATTGTTTATTGTAATGGACACAGTTGTTGTGTAGGAGTATTCACAATTTATGATAAAGGGTACTGGTGATTCTGATAGTATGTCTGCCACTTAGTATTTCTAAACCTAATTACCATTTTCCCCGGTGAATAAACAGCGTTGGTCTGTGGCATAAAGTCAAACAACAGGAGAAAAAGCCCCAAATTAAGCCAAACTATTTTTCTTCAGAAAAGACCAAAATAGAGGAAAAATTCTCACATGTTCGTACACATTTTTATTGAAATTTACGATTTTGTCAACAGACAAACTGCAACACCCTGTTACCCATAGACGATGTCAAAATATTATGTATCGGAAAATACGGTAATATTTTAACTACTGTAGCATCACGTACCAATCTGTAGGGGCCTCAACTTACCTTTAAATCAGCCAATCAGAATCGTCAGATGATGCTCCATCCTTTGGGTAGTGCAGGTTTCGTATACTCTACTAAACCACAAGCGGGAACGGCCTTGGTTACGCGGTGGCAACGACATGCTCATCACAGTATTTGCTGCGAAATGCTAATAATTTTTGTACAGGTTCGAAGTCCTCATTAGTAAAAGGATTCTCTCTACCAATTATACTTGAAATTTAATGTAATCTATCAAAAAACTTCAACATATCTTACCTGATACATCCTTTAGTGTAGACATTATCGCAATGGCATTAAGAAAACACTATTTCAAGAATGGCGTTGTCACCACGTAACAAACGTCGCAAGCGTTTCCGGTTTAGTCACGCATATGACTATTTTGGGTTCATGAAATTCAGTTGTTATACAAAGGCGCTCTGAGAAACAGTTAAGCTAAACCTCTACTTCGACTGACTTCAGTGGCAAAGTAAATTCAATTCATACATTTCTAAGCCTCAATTCCTTAATGGCTTTGTAATGGTATATGATGCTGTCATTAGTTAGTTTGTTTTCATTTAGAGAGTGTTGAAAATCAAAATATATCATCACCCGCACTCGAACTTATGACACACACGCACTTACGTGTTCTACCAATTGAGATAGGTGATATTTTTCAATTTTTTATATTTTCAAATCCTCTCTTTTCCGTGATTATTTGTAAGTCTCAACGTGCTTTGGACTTCATGACTACCGGGAACTTTGTTGTGAAACTCACATAGCGCGGAGAGGCTGGTTTCCATATCCCTCGAACTGGACGTCGATTTGCACTGTTGGATGATTGGAAGGAAATGTGGCGACTGTAGGAATAGAATATGTTAAAATACGGCGTTGTCTAGCTCACTTGGTAGAGCAAACGCCGCAAATGCGTGGGTCACGGGTTAGAGTCTCAGTAGTGACATATCTGCTATTCCTCTAGCGTCCTTTAAAAACTAGTGTCTTTTCGAAACTGATTTTCGAAATTCTCTCTTTCCGATGATACTGTAAAGAATGTATTAACAATGTTTAGGTCCCTTCCAGACCGTAGCTCCTTCAGAATATTACACAGGCATGGCGGTAATAGTCTTTGCTGTTCTGGTCTGTGCCACTAAACATCTGTACGCTTGTGTATGTGAGATAACACCACTGAAGTTTGGAACTTGATGTGGGTCCTTAAACTAGCTATGTGTTCATTGGATCAAATGTTCTTAAGGTATTGATCAGGTCGCCACAGGGAGACAAGAACTCAGAAAAAAGGATGCTTCTACCAACTGAACTGAACTATGGTGATTCGATGGTGAACACTCCTTATTTCACTAATCGATCGTTTTTTAATACTTAGGATTGTTTAGGTTTAGTCGACTATTCTTGGTGGTCAGGTCTAGGTGATCCTCTTAAAGGCTTAATTCTTTCTCCAGGGATTAAGTATTAAAGCATCTTTAATATTTGCTAGTATATTATTGTGCACGATAATATTATTTCATTTAGATCAGGGACAAGGATGCTGCAAGCCCTTTCGGATCACAGTGTGGCTATACACTAATGTAAATAATTAGCAAGAAACACCTGGACATATAATGGATCTCGGGTAGAAAATATGTTTTCTCTTTAAGTTTTCCTACACAGTTTTAAAGTTCTCAATCGTTTCGATTCTTTTTAAATAAGATTCTTTCTTGCAATTATGTGTAGAACAGCTGTCTATTCCACAGCATCGAAACTGCAAAAGAGGACGGCTAGGTTCGTCCCGCGCACATTTTAAGAGCTGCTGACTTCGCCCTTCCTTCGCTTCTCTTCGTTACTGATTGGAGGTTCTTACTGACTTTTTGGTAAAGAGGAACACAATACTAGTCAGTTTCCATAATATCGTGCGCCAAAAATCCATTTATTTTGTTTTCGAGTTGCGATATATATTGTTCTGACTGCTTTCCTTCCCCACATTTAGAACCATTCCAGCGCAACTCATCCATATCAGCTCTACACCACTTAAGAAGAAGGCCGTCTTTGCTATGCTACATGACACTTCGGTGACAAAACCCACTTAAGTTGGCATTTTTTAAAGCTTTATTTACAATATTTTATCAACTGAATAACAATAGCCTCGTTTTTATTACGTAGCTAAGCATCCCTTTCTAACCAAGCCCTTTACCATTAGTTTCAGGTTGAGTCTTCTAAGCTGTAAATCGATGAAAATGTAATTAGAAATTTTCTTCTTTATCTTTAGTGCAGTTCACAGCAATATCCGTTGCGGCCATAGATGGGGTTTTACTAGACTGATAAAGCATGTATCACACTTTAAAATCAATTCCAGTTGCTTTGGCTGGACCTCATAATAACTTCCAAGAGCCATTGTAAAAACCCGTTGATTCGAACAGGCGATTGACAATCGCTTTGTTCCAAAAAAGTAACTGATTATAATGCATTTTAATGATTAATTTACGTTGATGGCGAATATCCATTGATCTCTGAATAAAGCGTTGTCAGTGAAAACGCCATTAAGCTCGTTAGTTGAGTGTTTTCTGTCACGCACGCGCACTGAAACGTGATTGTCTCTTCTACTCTCTCTCCAGCTCTCTCTCCCTCCCTGTGGCATGATTTAATGATGTTGAACTCGATTCCCGTTCAGGTAGCGACTTCCCTATTATCTTTGGTATTTTTAAAGCTAAATAAAAATCTCTTCTATAGCTGAAAATGTTTTCTTTATCCTCTTTTTCTGTAGCTTCTGTCAAAAACGTTTCTTCAAAGATTCCCTCCTTCAAAGTTTTAAAATTTTCCGTCAAATTTCATGGTACGCAGAACAAGTGGTTAGGAATGAGTTAAGCTAAACCACTTTGAATATATAATACTACTTGCACGAAATTAATTTAAAATTCCATGACCATGCAAAATAACTGCTTTGTCAATAGTGGTCTGCATACCTTTTATAGTGGTGAAATCAAGCTTAAGGTTGCCTCCAAAAGCTGATCATGACTATTCTATGGTATGTGAATGATACGAAGTAATGAAAATGTAACTTATTTTTACAGTTTCTAGCCAATAAGACGGCTTTCCTTCTCAGTACCACCATCAAGTATCTTGTTTGGAGCAGACATCGGCATTTAATTCCACTCCTCGTGATTAATTGAGTTTGATAATCCCCATCTCATTCAAGTTCTCATTGGGTCTCCATCTTCCTTGCATATATCATAAATTCTCCAAATTAGTCATTCCACAACGGGAATTTTCAATAATTCTCTTTGATTTCAAAAGTGTCTGTAACTCTATTAAATACCAAATTCGCTCATAAATATGTATCTCAGAGATACGAAATATTGAGATAAAAAAAATGATTGTAAAACTTCTTGTAATTCTCTTTAGTATTAAACATGTTGCCCAATCTAACATATTCAATATACAATATCTAGTTTTTCTTCCATCTATTTACAGTGAGTTATACATGTAAATAATTCGTTATGTATCTGTTTCAAATAAAAAAGAATTCTTCTGTTTTTATTTTTTTAACAAAATGTGTAATTTTGTTCTGTGAAAAAAGGTGCTAACTAACTGTCAGAGCTGAGGTTGCTAAGCAAGTTGCTTACTTTTTTGGCTAATTTAAGGGCTGAAGCCTTAGCATCTGCGTTGCTTATGTAAAACAAATTGTATTCAAGAGTTGTCATCCTGTACGGCTAGCCACTTCGATTTCCATTTTTGGTTATTTAAATAAATTTACTACTCGAACCTATTTTACATTTCCTTTGAGCTCAAACCTAGAGGAAAGGCTCTTCTGTTACCCCAACGTTCTTCAACTCGTACAATTTAGTGTAGTCCTTCATAAATTCGAGCTTTTACTGTGTTTGCAAATCGCTAAGCTCTACACAAGGTACTTTAATGCATAGCATCACATAAACGTTCAGACAAGAGGCGTCGCACGATCAACTAATCAGTCTGTTTCAAATAATCTGCTACTGTCATCTTGTTTAGACTTTTGAAAACAAAATGGTCAACCTGCCCTGACTCTTACGATAGATAAACTGTCGTTTGAAATCTCGTAGCACCAGCAGGTTTTTTGAGTGAGTTTAACAATGCCAATAGTTGTCAAGCTAGGAAGGTCTTCATCTACTGCTCTGAGGTGTTGTAGATTTCTACCTGTTCACTTGTTTATCAACAAAATGGAGGAGTTATATGGCTTATTTGAGACTTCAGTCAAGGTGCTGATGAACCTTTAGCAAACGGCGTCACACTTTATTGGTGGAAATTTCAGAACAATTATTCAGCGATTATTTGACCTAACTCTTTGCCCCCGGCTCGTGTTAAAAGTAGCGTTTGCAGATGTTCAGGTGATGCTGATGACAATAGCTTTACAGGGTATAGAAAAAAAACCTGCTTTAAACTTGTCTTTTATCTCATCTGGAAGAGCAACTTAAACCTCTCTGCCAGTGGACGTCAATGAACAAATGCGGATGCTAGTTACGACTAAGTGTCGTGGTTTCGCGCATTGTCTCCAATCGCAGAATACGTGGTTGGGGGCGAAATGTCTTCCTTTCAAAGAAGTGAATTAAAAGATAAGACCAGAGCCGCAAATGAGAGAGTAGAACGTAAGTTTAAAATCGAAATAAATGCCATTGAGAGCAGTGGGGTTGTTACTGCTAAAGAACGAGATCGAGAAATAAAACATCTTCGCAATGAGTTAATTACGACAAAGGCGATGTCTGGACACACTCTAATTTCTGCAAACGGAACACAGTTACGCAGCCCACGTCTTCTTCGCCGTGAAAGTAGTCCTTGTCGTAAAATAAGAAATAAAATGGACGATAGTAGTGTAGAGAGACCTGCTGATAATCCTGTGACAGGTCAAAATTGTTTGGATGTACCAGAAGCGACAATAGACCCAAGAAGAAGGAGTCTTCCTACCAATGATAAATTACATCTGCCACCAATAGGAAGTGGGTCATCATCGCTTGCAGGGTCAAGAAGAGGTAGTTACAATGACTACCTATCGGCTAGTGGTTCAAGGCGTGCTTCTGAGGGCAATTTTGACTCCATGCTTTCAACCGGATGTACCCCCTTTTTAACGCCAAGTGCTTCCGTTAGCTCGCTCGTATCAAGCCTGTCAAATTCAGCTAGCAGGTTATCGTTAGCTGAGGAATCCGGGGAAATATTCGAGCGCGTAAGAACTTTCTTGGAAAAATTGGACGAAGAAAAAATACATCTTGAGCGTGAAAAAGTGTTTGAGGATATTGGGTCTTCAGACCCAAACATGGATTCTCAAGTCGTATCCAAGGATACATCAACAAATTGATACGAATACAAATAACCTTCATCTGTAAAAGGTACAATAGATTTACGTGTATCTATTGAATATACATGGACAATGTTTCTATGGAGGGGACTGTACTTTTAAATTAGCTGGAAAAACATTTAGGCTGGATCCTTTAAATCAACGTACAGCTGGCTGGTAATATTGAAAAAGGTAAACTGTAAACGCATGGTTAAGGTACTAGCAGATCATCTCTCGTTTCACTTATCGTAAAATTCCTGCTATTAATTTTGATTTCAATGATTCATTTTTCATTCTACAACTTGTAATGCGTGATATTTAAAGATATTCATATCCAAACATTAGTTGTTCTGGGAATGTGCTTTAAATCCAAAATGGTAAAGCAAAATCAAGCTCAGATGTGGTTTCAAATATTGATTGATTTACAATTTCTGTCTTTGAATTCCACTTGGCATTGTAAATATGTAGTGCTTATTAGTTTCAAATTAAAGGGGAAAAACGTTTCCAGCGAGATGAAAATTAAGAAGAATGAATATTGAATTTTTTCTGTTGTTAGCCAAAGCTCCATTCTCATGTTCCTCTTAAAACACAAACGTATATCTCGAATTTGCGCTGCGTGCGGGCTTCAGATGACAACATCAGCAGTGCGTAGAATGATATTCGCAACAGAATAATACACTCATCTGTTTCCTTCCAAGCGTCTAAACAAAATGTTTTGAATAGATGTTTTTGTTTACTGCTACCTAGAACAAAAAGAAACGTTATCTCCACCGACATTGCGGTAAAATACGTTTGACCGTATTTTTAGTTTTATCGAAATAGCAGCACATCTTTTTTTGTAAATTGCAACATACATTAATTGCTCATTTAATATCAAGTAGACTATGTGGGAGTTGCAAGCAGAAATGTCAAGGAGATCTCCATTAGATAAGGTCTGAATTAAAAAACAATGACGATGTCAGGGGGTGAAATAGGTTATTCAAACATCCCAGCTGTATTTCGATCACATTAAAGCTGGGGGCATGCCCTACCCCCACTCCCCCCCTATACACACTTACCAGTGTTATCGATCTCAACTGAATCTTTAAAAAATCACTGCTTGCTCTTCCCCAAATTAGGTGTGAAAAGGGCACCATCGGTATCATCGTGCTCCAAAAACTTGTTAAAATATGACAATTCTTTTAAACTTGTCTTATATAATGAGCTCTTTCTCTCATACAGAACTAAGCGAATTGGACCTTTTCTTTTTTAGTTTACCTCGAAGTATTATTAATCTATTAAAATGTGTTGTGAATAATAATGCTTGTAAGTGTGTGGTTTGTAATAAAGGTCATCTTCTCCTAGCTTGAAATAGGCCACACTCCTGTATCTCCTATTTATGAAGTACGAAGTTTATTATATTATAAATATTGTTTCTAGCCATAGCATGGTAGTGGCTAATAGCTGATTCCTTCAGGACAGACTCTAAAGAATTCAACAAGCTGCCTAACAAGGGGAATAATGCCGGCTTTAAGATGGGTCGTATTTTAATAATTGTAACTCCATTTTAGACGGAGATTGATGTGAGTTCGTAATTGTAATAGTAGTGTTTTTTGCTCATGATGATGCAAACATTTATGTTGATCAAATTTTACATAATCAAACACTGAGCCTGGAATATTTAGGTTTGTGCTTACTAAATACAGAATTCATCAGTGTTTCCAAAAAGAACTATATGGGGCATTTCGGGTTCAAGATATCTGTATAAGGGTCAACTGGAAAAAATGTAAGACATTTTATTTGTTATTTTATTTATTTATTTGATTCTTAAATACCTACTTACTCACCCGAAATCTATTATTTAACATGCACAATAAAAATGAAAAACGTCAAATAATAAATGAATAATAAAAACAGGAAGAAAAACTTTGTAAGGGCAAATTAGCAAATCCTCATTTTGTTCCTACATATATACATACGAGAGCTTAAAAATACAACTATTATATGCAGGTTTCT
>JAAAKM020004192.1:0-11893 GCA_010016025.2 Alatinidae sp. Z8VKAUB7J3 | reverse complement strand
AAGCTTCAGGAAACCAGATAACTTTTCTATTCATTGGTTAAATCGATTTGCAAACTAATATCATACATATGTAAATGACAACTTCGAAGTTGATTGAAGTTTATTGACAGTTTTCGTAAGCGGATTTTAAGAAAGGTTGTAAATATAGCCTAAGTTTTCCAGCAAGAGGAACGTCAAATATTTTCAGGATTCTTAATACCTAATGAAATAGCTCGGATGAACTACTTGGGATGAGGTATCTTGTGATCCCGGTAGTGCTAGTTTTAGGGGGCGCCGACTGTGCCTGGTAGCACAAATTGAGGAGCGTCGCCCTTGGACGCCCCAGCTGCTCTTTATTTATTAGTTAGCTTGTTTGGTGTTTTTTCTGTTTATTTAGGGTAGTTTCAATATCGGGCCCACTGCCCATCAGGGATCTTTGATTGAGAGATTGCCGACTGGGCCGCCGCACAGGGCCCCGCACCTAAGATCGAAATTTGGGGGCCCCGTACAGCTCATTCAGTACACTCAATGAAACTGAAGGGCCCCCAAATCACTTTATGGCACAAGGCCCTCCCTTGCCAAAAACCGGCACTGGATCCCGGGTGAGAGAGGCAGCTGTTTATCATAACATTTGCATAAATAGACCTTCCATGTTACATAACAATGCAAAGAAGTGTTACCAAGGAACTGAAATATGTAGTTTCGACGCAACGTACACTCACTTATGAGAGGCAGCACTAAATACTGTCTGGAACGGTCATCCCACATAATTATGCGTTGTTATTTGACGTCTGCAATGGACAAGCCAGGCGGAAAACGAATTCTTAGTATAAAGATCAGTGCTCAGCACAAAGCGAGTAGGTGAAACATAATGACAAAACATAAAACCATGAGCTTTCGGTGTATTCTACGACCATCCTCGAATCAATTAATTACAATGTATGAAACAGGCTTGTTGGTAATTAGAGAGATAATTCAAGATCCACTTGTTCTATATGGACAGTATATTTTACTTCTGTTTGATAACGATACAATTCCCGATACAAATATTAAGACGCTGGTTCTGAGATAAATCCTAATTCTTCTATTGAATGGTTTCTAAAATGAATACGATAAACGAATAACTTCTGTCCTTCCTCTATTCTACTCGATTCTTAATTCTGTTCGATTCTGTTCTGTTATTCTGAGATTCTGTAATTCTAAGTTATTCTGAGTTATTCTATTCTGAAGAGTAAGAAACGTGCCTGAGCCTTATCTATCTAAAATGAATGACATCAAGTTTCCTTACTAAAACCAATTGTTAACCAAATATGGAAATACAAGGTTTCCTATCCCATAATTCTCTACAACGCTGGGTTAAGACCGCAACATAAACATCATATCATATTACGTTTTCTCATTATGTTTCACCTGCGCATCTTGTGATGGGCAGTTATCTTTGTACTAAGAATACGTTGTTATTTGTGATACAATATTTGAATACTGCATTTAGAATTTAGTACTGCAAGTCGCAGTTTAAGATCAAAACTTTCCATTGCCGTGAAAGAAATCAAAACTTACGTTGTTATTACAACAACAATAAAATATTTAAAATGCCTATCTGTGTTTGTCTGCTAATTACAATCAAATGAAATATTAGCATGCCAAACTCAAGAGAACCGCATACGTCCTACAACATTGTTACATGCATACCTAAAAATATAAAAACAAGAACTTTTAAATGAATTATAATAGGTCCGTTTGAAAAGCAAGATACCTGCGTCTACATAAATATAAATTGAGTAGTGCGATAGTTACTGCCTCAAGAACACTATGATGCAATGATGACTTGGCTTTAAACAAACTCCGAAAATCTCTTCAAAACATTCCTCGACACATTCCCGATTCTCTAGTAATGGAGCCCTATCATTGAATAAGAACTAGTTTCCTCCAAGCTTCTTCTTATAACGTGCGACTGAGGATGCATGTTACTTGATCTTTTCAAGGGCTCTAGAAGACGTTCTACCCATGTAAGTGTCATCGCATCAGCATCTACATTCATATACAAAGTATCTTGTCTGTTGGGTCGTTAATTGGTCTTTTGGGGGTGGCCTAGATTTACCGGATGGATAACACGAACCATCCTCCTTCTTAAGAGATATTTCGTACATGAAAGAGTTCATGCAAGGCGGTGGTAAACTGGGTACTTTCCTGGTCCATAAACTAGTCAACATTTCTCAGAAGCAAGCTTGGATTTAATGCAGCCTCCCTCTACATTAGCTAAACAGCCCTTGCGCGTAGGAATTCTGATGCTACAAGTTCTGTGGACGACAGTACTCTATACACCAGTGTATGGTTAAATTGACCTTGTAACACGTGAGACTAACAGTCGCATCTGGCGGGCAAAGCACAGAACGCAGGTTTACCGTAAATAGACGTGAGAAGAGCTATACCATTCACACTGGCTAAGAGAACTAAAAAGGAAGTTTCCCATCATGCTCCATCTCATGGGTAAAATTTAACACTTAAGGTAAAGTATTTAAAGTATTCAGGAAGTTTTAAGCTGGCAAAACTGCAAACGTTACGTCGACGTAACGAAGGTAAATAAGTGAACTGATTGACGTTAAATTGATAAAAGCTAAACCTTTATAATAACTAAGGAAGTGATTTACAGAATGGAGCCTCGAGAGAGGCCCATAGCTAGTCAGTCTACCTGCCTATACGTAGTATTTGATATTATAAATAGTATATTTTATCATATAATATCATATTATATTTAAGCAAATTCTATATCTTTCGAGGCAATTGCCATATTTCACGGAGCACTTGTTCAGTAATTGTTGTTAACGGTAAGTCCATGTGGCTTAATGTATAAAAGATCAATCATTTGATTCAAAAGGATGTTGATGAAAAGGCTGCCAAATCAAATAAGCAAGACAAATTTGGTTTCATATCGACTCTAAATCGGTGCTTCTCAAACGGGGTCCCTGTGCAACCACACGTAGAGTGAATTTGAAGTGAAATGTCCAGAAGGGCGGAATTGGGGGTGAATTTATCACGCAGGGGATATCTTGTGATACGGGGAATATTTGTACGGATTGAGTTTCCAGACTTGAAAGCTGAAGTTCTTAGATTTATCTGACGGGGACCCATCAATCAATATACTTAATGTATGGCGTATACATAGTCAATTTTAGAGACATATTCCAAAAATCAGCTCTCCTGTGTATGCATGGACAGTCACCGATGAATCACTCATCTACAGATATTGCACTTTCCTACGAAAAGAAAACCGATATCCAGAAAGTTAGAATCTCAGTAATTTGATGTTTTATAGTGCTCTGTGTGAATGGAGGATAAATTTCTTTTTCAAGTGCGGATGTCGAGGGTAAAGGTTAAAAAACGCTTCTGTACATTGTCAAATTGAATCGTCAAAAGCAAACAAATTCAAAAGATTCTCAACCCGTCAAACATTGTAAGGAGCATTTATTGACTCGGTTTCTTAGCCTCCTTCCCTTACAAATTTGTGCGGAAGACCCTGTGACTTGCGCAAATTTCGGCCAATTCTAATTTCATACTTAATATAGCCTTTTCTCCCTGACACTGATCAGTGCACAATGACCACCTGAGATTGAGAACAAACAACAAAACACTTCAGACAGTTGTATTTAGGAAAGAGCCAATCGGAATTGGGAGGGTACATTTGACACCAAATGCATCTGTTGAGTCTGTAGTAACGTCAAAGTCAACAAATGACTTTTAAAATTTTTCTCTCTCAATTCCCAATAAAAAAGACCAAAACTTTCTGTCTACAAAGTAATACCTTCATTGCATTTCTTGGGTTAGATTTCAGAACAGTCAGACGAAAAAATACCTAGATGTTCCTACGAGGTGCAAAAAGGCACATTTTGTACTACGAGGCAGTGCCAGATTAAACAAGTCCAGGGTTCGCAGTACTTTAGTATTTGGAGACGCCACTCATAGTAGTAATAAAACAAAAACTGTATGGATATATTGCTACTGTTTCGGTTTTTATATCGTATTACACTGGTGCCATATTCGCGATACCTAGCTTATATAGAACACTGATCAAGAAATCGTCCGTAAGATCTAAAGAAATAATTCGAAAAAATGAAACTTGTTTATACAACTCTAATTCGGTTGTACATTATTATTTGGCTGTGCACAGAAATATTTCCCTGTGCTCAGTGAGCGGCCTCTGTAGGTGCAGGCCCCGTAATCACGGAGTCTATGAAAGGGCTTAGACTCTCAAGTTTATTATCAACCCCCTTTATATTTTCCTGTCTAGATTCAACATCTACAGGCTTTCGCTGCAGGATGAAACGCCAGTGTTTAAGGTTATTTAAAAAAGCATTGAAGTCAACGCCAAAGGTGTGCGACTAACATAACCAGCTTTGTAATGGCCAGAAATTGAATTAACGCGGAGCTACCAGAGCAAATAAGTTGTTTCTTTTTCATTTACTATGGAACCACGTGAACAGTCTTTGTTTGTTGGTGCCATTATTAAACACACATACAGTCGACCATCAATATGCGAGGTTATTTTCTGGACGGTCTGTAAAAAATGTTCCTTAACACATGCTCAAAGAGAGGATAATGTCTAAGAAACCCAAAGCGTGTAGCTATGACACTGCTACTAAAAATGTAACTTATCGTAGCCTAGTTTTATAGTATTGCAGTTCCATTTATCAACTACAGAAACTTATTGATTTCTTAGGCCTTTTGGCAAAGGGAGAAGTAACGGGTTCGACTTCAATAATTTCACAGATATAATGGTACCCTTTTTATTTCAACAAAACTCAAAAATATAACCCTGGAGTGACGTGGCCTATTCCTATCATTATTTATGGATGTTCTGCTACATCTTCATGCTTTTTCTGACTCTAGTTATTAGTACTATTGTCTCTTCTTAAAAATATAGTCGACCCCTGGAAATGAATAACCTTTCCAGGGCAACTGTACGGCGCAACCTTCACTGTACCTCTTTAGGTAAATGAAGACCATAAATAGCGTAAGTATTAAAATTCTTGTCGTATCATGCATACACTCTTGTTGTATTGTCATACTTTCTAGATGATCATCCACATTCAACTTGCCGTGTGCAACGACTTGTTGTTTACTGCCCAAGATTTATTAGCCTGCGAACTGATAAATTTATGTGTTGTGGTGTCTTCTTTAACAAAGAATAGGACTCCTTCTGAAGTTTTCTTGGTCCCACTCCTCCGAGGGTTGCATTCAACCTTCAAGATGGCGCATATGGCATCAACAGTAACCCGTGGGGTTAACCCCATGGCTGTTACTAAACCATTGCTTTCAACAGATAAACTTGAGGCTAGAAGAAGAGTACTTAATCTGTATCGTGCATGGTGTCGAGAGGTAACGATAACATCGATACTTTGTGATAAAGTTTCGTAATAATTCATTGTCTACCCAGCAGGCAGAATCTTTGATGCGGTTGTCGGTCCTACGAACGTATAGGCCTACACAAGGCAAACAAAGCACAGCACTAATTCTTAATATACCGTATGTAATATAGTGATGTGCACTGTATACAAGGAAAGGGCTTATTAATTTTGGTACATAAACTCAACTGCGCTTTATCCTATTTCTTACGAGTTTTGTCCGTAGCATAGTTTTATCAGCTGACTTAAATTGTAAAAGGTAGAGGCCAATGTGTGATAACTTTCCACTGGGTCATGAGAAGTCTTTTAATCTTTATAAGCTAATCTATAACTTCAAAAGTTTGCATCGTTTACCTAAGGAGGTCGCAGAGTAGTTGTAAGCTGTGCGAAGTTCAATAAATGTAAGCATGGGGTCTATATATATATTACAATATATGTACTGTAGTATATTAGGATGGTTCCTATTATTTCTACAGCTTGGGGTTCTTTAAAAAGCGTTATAACTCAAATAGACATATCCTGCTCACTCAGTTGATTTTGAGTGTTAGCCTTTGCCTAGCAAGGCACTTTTTATTGCACAAAGCTTTGACATCCAATTGTCAAGAGCCATGGCTTATTCAACTGTGTAGTGACCAAAGTTTAATTGGAAATTTGTCTCATTAGTTATGTAAAGTATTGCACTCACAGTTTGGTATGGTGGCTGCTTTGCCTTTGCAAAGTACCAGGTGTTCAATTGTTAATATCTGTTGGCCCAGCATTTTTGTTGATTAAATGTGTTTTCATGTCTAGCAGAGACATGGTCAAGGAAAGATGGGATTTACAAAACCACCCTGGTAGAGGCATTGCGTACCTGGTCTTAAGAACTAGAGAATATTAAATTGTTATTAATTTAAAAGTAGTAATTTTGTTAATATATATCTTCACCCAAGCGGGAAATTAAAATTATACGACATGAATTTGAATGTACATATGGCAACTTCACCACCATTATTAGTAAAGGATAATGGTTTGATTTCATGTTTCTTGACGATGGAATGTTATTTTTTGTCCCTTTAGATCCCCCATACAGTGAATGCATTTGCATTAGACATTAGCACCAAACAGGCAAAGGATAAGGTTAGAGAGATATTTATGAAAAATGCACACGTCAAAGATATCAGATTAATTGATATGTTGGTGATCAAGGTAAGGCTGCTTTGAATGAGTAATATAAATCTAGCTCTTATGTATCTGCCTAATGGAAAGGGTTTTTTTGTAAGAGTGCTTTATCTGTTGTTCCCTTTTAGAACCCCTCTCCCAAATTATCAATGGATATGTAGTGTTAATGCAGTCTAATGTAGAAAAATAGGAAGTTTTGCTAAGAAACTTTCACTCTCTTTGCAAGTTTTTGCAAAACATAGCTATGCACACTATGTACAAGTTTTGAGGTAGATGACGACTTGTATAGTGATATTTCTGAGTTTGTTTTATGTTAGCTGTTGAGAGGAAGTCATTTATATATATAATTTTAATAATACACAGTTAATAGACAAAATTTCCAGTACTGGAGTTTCACAGACATTATTCCACTCTGAGTTTAGTTGTTAATAAAAAATTTGTGTAGTTGGACATACACACATAAAAGTGTATGTAGGCCTATGTTTGCATAAGAATACCAGGAGGCCTTTATTTCTCCACTTTATCCTATTTACTTGGCGTAAATTTTGTTTCTTTACCAGCATGTTGTAGCACACACCACTACTATTGTACTATAATCTGCAACTATTTCTTTCTTTTTATAATTTTAGTCTGTCTTTCATTTGAAATATAACTAAGGTCAGTTTTGTTAAAGTAAAGTGAATTTAACCTAATTGACTGGGCTTTTGGTAAATGGAGGGATTTCCTTCAAGTGAGATGGGGAGAGAAGCCTATATCAGGTGACAAATGGGGGAACCAACCCTGGGGGCTGCCATGATAACCCCAGAGAATTTATTTTGTAATAGTAACAAGAGTTGTTTTATTTGCAAGATACAGTAGTGCCATACAATGAACCCCACACTGCATACTTGGTTATACTCCAGCCAAACTTTCCACCATAACCTTTGGCAGAGTTATATTAATAGAGACTTAAGGATTATATTGTATTCATGATAATGCACCAGAGTCCTTTTTGCTATCATTTGACCCAAATTTAGAGAACTTCCCTTACTTTTGGCCCAATGATTCAGTTTTTGAGGTGCCAAGTATAGTATTCTCTGTACAACTGCTACTATTGATACCAAATTTCCCACTGGTGTATTTAATACTAGATTCAGCCATTATTGACTTAAGTTGATCCAACTGTTAGTGGAGTTTCAAACATTGCAATTCTCTTTACTTGCCTGAAGGCATGTTACTGCCAACAAATCCTGAATCACCAGGGAATAGAGCTTAAGACCACGTAATTGGTACCGGTATCAGTCTGAATGCCAACATTGCATTCCAAGTATATATATGCACCAATTCACAACACATTTGTGGACAAGGGTTAACATTTTTAGTCTACAAATGTTATGACCACTGAATTGTATTCAATCACTAGCAATTTTTTATGCCAGTTTAAACAAGGGCATTTGTGGTTGAGTTAAACACAGTTACTGGCTTCGTGATGATTATCCAAAGATTAAAGCTGAATAAATCCATTTGCATTACCTAGCTGACGTAAATTGATTTTCATTAAATAGGAAGGATCTGAATATATATTAGTTGTCAAAACATTCTGGAGAAATGAACAATATGCTATTGAAATAGATTATGGCCCGACTAGCTTCTTGCTCACTTCAATCGTTGTAAGCACATTTTCCTTGTTGGTTTTGTTCTGTTCTCAACATTTTTCTCAAGAACAGTAATACAAGCTTTGACAATTACCTCTAACCAGTTCCTTCTATTCACGAGACCTCACACTTTTTTCTTTACTCTTGTATTGGTTGCCAGAGCATCACTCTGAATGTCTGCTCATCCTTGCTTTTCCAGCCTAAAGTCACTTCTCTATATTATGTGCGTAGAGCAAGACAGACTAGAAATAACATTCAATAACGATGAATCAGGTTTCAATTCTTATCTATTTTTTTTGATAACTGCAATTACTTGGATGAAAGCTCCCTAGCTGTTCTTTGCTCAAGTTGAGAAAATCTTGTAATTAAGGTTCCTAAGGTGTGTTTGGAGAGTTCTGTTGATGTATAAGTGTTATAACACCAATTCTTTCCCCTATATCTATCATGGTTCATTTTGAACTCCTACATCCCCTTATACCTACATCCCCCCCCCACCCTTATTATTTCGTATGTTCTGATATACCTTTTCTTGTGTCAGCTTACACTTCTCCTTTGTCAAACACAGCACCAAAAGCGCTTCCCTTACTGTGATCATGTAGACGGTTGGTGGGTCTTTTATGAAGGTTTTACCCTATTAACATTGACCTCTATTAAGTGTTTCATTATCTTCATTCCACAGTCTCATCCCTGGAATATTATGCTAGTGTCAGTCTTTCAGTAAAAGATCCTTATGAACAGTGGGCCTGATTTTGAATTTGCCCTGAATATGCAGTAAGTAAGAAAACAGGCTAACTAAAAACAAGTAAAGGGTCCTTGGGACGTCCAAGGGCGACGCTCCACGTTTTGGATACCATATGGAGAAGCAAGCCACGAGGCAACCCCAACTGTTAATTAGGGCCAACTCTCACAAACAATGGAAAGCATCGTTACTCAATGAGAACAGATACTGCACCCTCTTGTTTGCCTAAAAATTTAGTGTCTCCACTGTGAGCTAGCAGGTTAGAGAAAAGATGTCCAGTACTGCGAGTGTCCAGTAGTTGTAACAGAAAAAGAAAAATCCAATCCTTTTGTCTATAGCAAGTATTGAATTTACTGGAGTTTAAGACTTAATGCTGCTTCGATGTATGAGTGTACAGTAGATTAGTTGACTTCAACAGCGGTGAAATGTAATGGGGCGATCCATCTTTTGATGAAACACGAAGTTTGAGAGGTTACTTGCTTATTGATAATACAGTTATGACATGGCCATGTTGAGGCATGGAGGTAGTTTTACGTTGTCCTCGAACTATAAAATCAATTGTTCACCTTGGTGACTACGAAGGTCGAGGCTTTCAAAGTTGATTTCACAAACATGGCTCCGTAACACATCACTATGTTCAGGTCATTTAGTCGTATTCCCTTGGTATCAGTAAAGTAAGAGTAGAGTGGATATATGAGCTGGAAAGAGATAAAGGTACCGCTCGCCTACCGGAACTCTAGCGTAAACGTTTACTGTAGTTTTCGTATAAACTGTTCTAGTTTTTGATGTTCAGTTTTATTTTTTCAAAATCGTAGGGCCGTATGGAGCTCGAAGAAACACACAACATATGGAAGCAGCGCACACACGTCATGCGCTACTTTAAGGAGACTGAGGCGCCACGTGCAACAGACTTTCTATCGAAGTTCTACGAAGGACGAGATTGATATTAAGCGTGAAGTTCTACGAAAGGCCAGTTGTAAGACTTTGAGATCCCTACTCGAGAATGAATGTGTATAAAGCAGTATGACCCGTGTATTACGAATTTTGGACGAGAATCACAATTTTTGGATAGTGTTGTTTTCCATTATGTTGAAATCTGTAACAGTCCTGCTCTTTCGTGTGCTGTGTACCACTTCTGTCATCATTTGTGCACAATGTAATCTAGCTACAGACGTGTGTTTGTGCTGCCGAGCTGTATAGTCAGACAGAATATATACCTGAAACTTTCAATGTTTAATGACCTCGTTGTACCCTGTGAATGGAATTTTATTTGATTAAAGTTAAGTTGATATTAAATCTTGATAATGCAAAGGAAGTTATGGTTGTTAAAAACTGAGACATGACTACTGCTTTCCTTTACTTTGTCGTATTCTATATACTCGTTTGCAGTTCTTATGAAGGTATTTCCATTTATTAGCGCACCGCTTATGTGCAAAACTCAAATAGTTAAAACATGAACCTCGTCTTCGTTTGGTTTATTACTTTCCAAACCTCTCTTTGAAAACTGTCATGCACAACAGCATATTAGTGCACAATATTGTTTACCACTTTGAATAGAGAAATAATGTATATTTGACTACTGGACTTATCGAACTCGTGACCCACGCACCCGCTGGGTGTGTTCTGCCTACTGAGCTAGGTGAACACTGATGAAAATGTGCATTTTATTACATATTATACTTATATGCATAGGAGAACGTAGGCTACTTTACATTTTGCGTACTTACTTGGGGAGCTTTCACACCGCAGTGACGCGTGGCAAGTGGCATAACGCGTGGCATATGCAACGTGCCACTCGACAAACGGATCAGATCGTTTTTGAAGAACATGACATGTCGCACAGTTGCCTCTCGGCCAATCAGCATAGTGTGAATGGGCGAGGGAGTTAATCATGTCTTACGTCTCTGTCTTTTTGCGAGCTACATTTCGAGAGAAAATTCTCCCATTTTCAGGCTATCTATTGCAATAACTGAGACGTAAAGTGTTAAATATTTGAAATTATAAGGATAGTACCTCTTCACATGATCGGCTGGTATTAAATTTTCTAACAGCAGGAATTGCTTACATTTTGAGGACTAGGGTAAGGGTCATGTGTCTGGTCTTGTGCGCACAGAAGGGTACGCAAAGGCCAACACATTCATAGAACCATGGGCAAGTTCAGTGTGGTATGTTAGGTAACTGATCAATTCAGGCGAAAATTCTCGTGTTAGACTACTGAACAGAGTAAAACTTTGTCAATTTTCTCGACTATTTTTTTTTCTGAATCAATCCTTGAAAATTTAAAGTTTCTGCTTATATGGATGAAATTATCATGTCTATATCTGCTATGAATTCAATTTCGGTATTTTTACAAAATATCGCTTGCCGTTCAAATGATTTCACCCACTGTATACCGTACACTACTAAAGAATGGTGACTACTGAGCCGATTTAGTTCATAATAAATATTCGCAAATGCGAGAATCTATGAAGTTTGATTACTTTCTACCTTAGAAAAAGTGTTGATCGTTCTTCAGTGTTAATGTATGAGGTAGTTGGTGCCCTGTTTCCGTAGTAAAGGCATTAAAATGGTGACGAAGTGACGAAGGATATACGCTACGATTGTTGAAGACCCTCTAAATACATTTTAAGATGGTTCCAGGTTATAAAAGAGCTATGCAAGTAAGCAATTCCTGTTAGATACGAGATGCGCTACCATCTCATCTAAATCGAGGTAGCCAAAATTGAGGGACGTTTCCCCTGGACGCCCCAACTGCCTTTTATTAAATAGCTTGTTTGGTGGCTTTTCTGTTTATTTAGAGTAGCTTCAATGTCGGGCCCACTGCTCATCAGGGGTCTTTGATTGAGAGAATCACACATTCACATCTGGTATGACTCCCTTGGGACTGTATACTTCTTAGAGGTATACATCGTTCTCATCATCGGACGAAGAAAGATACCCACTGAGTAGGAAAATTTTGTTAAATGCAAGATATCATCCGG
>JAAAKM020004190.1:0-11895 GCA_010016025.2 Alatinidae sp. Z8VKAUB7J3 | reverse complement strand
TCAATAGCTTAACATGTGATTGCTATGAGAAGCACATGACGATTAAACGATGGATATCACATGCAAGTCAAGGTAATCATACCCTATTGTCTTATAATGGTATGACTACTGTCACGCGAGTTATAGGATGTACCTAGAATATGTCTTGTGACCTAGCATATGTCCTATGACCTGGTCATACTAATAACGTTTATAGTTTCCTTACAAGTGATTTTCAGAACTTGAAGTGATAACAGACCACAAGTGATAACAGACCACACAGTCTCCCAATCAAAGACCCCTGATGAACAGTGGGACCGACATTGCAATCACCTTAAATGAACAGAAAAACCACCAAACAGGCTAACTAATATATAAAGAGCAGGTGGGGCGTCCAAGGGCAACTCTCCTCAGTTTAGGCTATCGGGCAGAGAAGCAAGCCATAAAGCAGGTTCAACCGCCCAGAAGGCTCGCTTTCACAGACGATGGAAAGAGCATGCCATCAATGTGTCATAAATGAGAACTGATTTTACACAGATCTTATGACATTTTGCACGTTTTTTGCCCTCTTTTAGACGATCACGCATTGCGCACGCATTACATTTCATTGCTAAGTTCATGCATTTTAGAGAAAAGGCTGCACACAAGGTAAAGATAAGAAAATACCTTTCCAAATTCAAATTTGAAAATAAAACAATTACGCGCCTCAGAAACCCCGGCCACTCAACAAGCCAATACATAAAACTAACTTTCGTTCCATGGGAGAAGGATAAACGCAATAGGCAATCAAAACAAAAGACAATTCTCGTTTTGTGAGCACCTCTTTAACTGAGATCTTTGTTGCCAAGGCCTTGGAGCCGATTTTGTGTTTTGTGGCGTAATTTCGACAGGTTCTATGTACCTAAGAAATGTTTCGTCGAGGAATATTTCAGCCGTTCGGCGTTGCCAAGTTTCTACATGTCCCTACTGACATTTACTAATAGGTGCCTAATAGAAGGGGGCGATGGAATAATGGGGGTGGGTGGAAAAATCCTGAAAACTTAATAAATGGGGAGGGTGAAAAATAAAGCCAAGAATCAATGTTTAGAATCCACTGCAACTTCCTAAATGTAAGGTAATACAACACAAACAATAGTCAGTTATTCGAAGTCATAGTAGTCTCCTAAATGCCTTTGATTATAAAAATGTTCCCTCGTCCTCTGCTCAATGACAGTGTTATTGCTAACATTTGTAATGTGCGTCTTCACACTTCTTCGAGCCTCGTAAAAGGCCACCTGCATCTTGTTAATGTGTGGTTTTCATATTTTAATATGAGACGTTTAAAACACTTTCTACCACCAAAGTACCTCCTCAAAATACTGTCATGGGTGGGAGATTACTTAAGAATTAATAGACGGGATGGTTGGGATAGGAATGTCCTGGGTGGAAATTTTTGAAAGATTAATTATTGGTGAAGAACGTCTATTAGGCACCCAGAAGTACTAACGTGGAGCCTCATGAACACACAAAATATGACTATTTTACATATTTTATTACTTAGAACGTTAACAGTGTGTGATAAAAAGCGTAGGAAATCTCTAAACAAATACCTTCCCGGAGAGATATTAAAGAAATCAGCTCCTTCGATACAAAAAACAATAGACCGTGGCAGATCACACAAAATGGCTTCCCCCGCTACATTGCGTCGGACACTTCAGCTCAACGTTAGTTGCCCTTTGCCCTTTCACCTTGCAGTTTTCCTACTAGCGCATTCACACATGTCAATTTCATCTCCTTCGATACGAATAACAATAGACTATGGCAAATCACACAAAATGGCTTCCATGGCTACATTGCGTCGGACACTTCAGCTCAACGTTATGTGCCCTTTGACCTTTCACCTTGCAGTTTTCCTACTAGCGCATTCACACATGTCAATTTCATCTCCTTCGATACGAATAACAATAGACTACGGCAGATCACACAAAATGGCTTCCCCCGCTACACTGCGTCAAACACTTCAGCTCAACGTTAATTGCCCTTTGAATTTTGACCTTCCAGTTTTCCTATTAGCGCATTCACACATGTCACTTTCGTTACTTTTTAACTTGCGCTTATCGGACGACGAGTTTTTGCAAAAGTCACACTTGTAAGGTTTTCCACCGGGGTGCGTTGCCATGTGCATTGTCAGTAGATTACTTCTTGTGAATGCAAGTTCACATAAATTACACTTGTAACGCCTTTCCCCAGTGTGACTCCTCATATGCGTTGTAAAATTACTACTGGTTGAAAAAGCACATTCACAGACGTTACACTTGTACGGCTTTTCACCACTGTGAACTCTCATATGTCTTTTAAAATCACCACTGGTTGTGCATGCGTAATCGCACAGCTCACATTTATGAGGTTTCTCTCCAGCATGCCTCATCATATGGACTTTAAAACTTGCTTTTGTTAAAAATGCATTGTCGCACAAGTTACACTTGTATGGTTTTTCTCCCCTATGCCTCATCATATGTCGTTTAAATTGACCTTTTTCTAGGAAAGACTTGTCACACAAGCTACACTTGTAAGCTTTTTCACCGTCATGCCTCATCATGTGCTTTTGTAACTTGTAGCCGTCTATACACTTGTACCTACAAATAGAACACCTGTGAAGCTTGTCACCAGCGTGGCTCAACATGTGTACCTTAAGAGTAGAGCTGCAAGTCGCTGAGTACTGACACAAGTTACACTTGTACGGTTTCTCGCCACTATGCGTCCTCATGTGTAGTTTAAGACAACTGCTTCTTGTAAATTTTTTCTGGCATACTTTACAAGTGTAAGGCCTTTCACCTGTATGAGTCCGCCGATGCGTTACAAGGTTACCACTGGTTGCACATGTGAATTCACAGAAGTCACACTTGTAGGGCTTTTCGCCACTGTGAATTCTCATGTGTCTCCAGAAGTCTCTTAACCTTGAGGCAGTATAATGGCATACGTCACACTTGAAATTTGTCTCTTTAGTGTGCTTTTTCTCCTCGCTCAAAAATGGAAGCAATTTCCCCAACAGCTTCTTATCAAATTCAAAATGTAATCCTTTGTTTTTCTTCTTCGTCATTTCCTTTACGTCAATGTCACTCTGGGAGAAGTTAGAATCTTCATTACCAGGCTCCTTGAGAATAGTATCAGCTGATCCAATGCTTGTTGACTGTACAGGAGGTGCCACCAATACACGCACGTCAATATCACCCTGGGGGGCGGTAGCATCTTGATTCTTGTTCTTAACAGCAGAGGGATCTTCATCATTGCAATCATTCTTTGTTAAATCTCTCTCGCAGTCCACTCCTACATGGAATAAAAAAGGCACATTCATCGTTCAGTAAAGAAGATATATTTAACGACTCCATCTGCAGTGCGTAACAATTACCCACCATGACTATACTTAGAAACTTAAGAAACATTTCAGGCTCAAATGGTTGGATTCTTAAGAAACATTGAGCCTGCCTCGGAAAACCAGTTTCTTAAAAAAAAAATGTGTAAGCACCAGTAGTTATTGGAAGGGTGGAATACCTAGTAACGAAGGGTTATGAAGTCACGTTCTTTAAAATTCTCAGACAGTACTACTTTATGTGAAGGATGCATTACCTGTTTGAGATAAACTTTTGTCTCTACTGTCTACGATCAATGGCTCAACAATCGACCCTTCTTCTTTCACTTCCATGTATTCTTCATTCATGTCATCTTTATCCTGAGCATCCTTATCTATCAATGATATATTTTTGTCCAGTACATTGATAGGCTCTTTGAGAATAGTATCAGCTGATTCAATGCTTGATAACTGTAAACAAGGTTCCATTGACACGTTAACATCAACATCACTCTGGGAGATGGTAGTATCTTTATTCTTGTTCTTTGCAGCAGGAGGAAGTCCATCATAGCAATCATGCAATGGAAAATCTCTTTCGTAGGTACTCCCTACATGAGACACAAAATAAGGCACATTGATCATCAGGAAAAAGAACAAGACATATTTTTCTTGCTCTCTTCCTTTCTTAAAATCTATTTAGTATGACTCACATCCTTCACGTGCCTACTCTTCTATTTCCTTTTGGGGTTCTTACCTAAATTTTTAACTGCATAGAACTAAATAAATAACGAATGATTATTTTCCAATAGATTACGTTTGACTTAATAAACGTTTATAAATCCCCGGATGTTTAAGAGATTTTTGACTCTCAGGAGACAGCTTCATTGGAAATGGGGGTTGGGGTGGGGTAGGGTACTGCAAAATTCTGAACCTCGTCTTGGTAAAGTATTCTCATCCAGCATTACATAATGTTGCAAAAGAAGAGATATATTTTTACATGACTTTTAACATAAACTTAAAATTTGATATCAACAACTTTTTCTTCCTCATCGTCCTCTGAAACTTGTACCTCTACTAAATGGCTATTTTGCTCCCATTCCTAATTAAGTTTGTTGTTTATTTCGACCGCATTTACTAGGAGTTCGGAAGGGAGCGACACTTGTAAAAAGGAGCATTAGAATTAAGGGGCATCCATTTTCTGAACAACCCCATATAGGGGGTATTAAGTAGAATGGGTGTACAGACGGTAGTTCAAATAACTACAATAATAATTATGTGTAGTGAGGTTAATCGAAACAAATGACATCCCAAATTTCTATGCCTCAATGGTATGGGATCATGGTGTAATGGTTGCACATCACGTTGCAACACTGAAGAATGGGGGTTCGATTCCTTGCGGTCCTACGTTTACACTATTGAGCTTTTCATCCTGTGTCGTCATACAATCACGTCAAATGGTCAGAAGGTAGCGTGTTCGACTCACGTCGGGGTCACCGTTTGACATGATTGTACGACGACATAGGATGAAAAGCTCAATGGTGTAAAGGTAGGACCACGAAGAATCGAACCCCGTCTTTCAGTGTTGCAACGTGATATGCTACGAAATTTGGGATGTCATTTGTTTCGGTTGACGTCACTATATATGTACCAGTTGTTATCAGAAGGGAGTGGGATATGGTGTCAAATTCCGTAAAATTGTAGTAAGGTACTGCCTAACGCGATCTACATAACAGGCGTGGACAACATGCAACCGGAGGCCAGAACTGAAGGTCATTGACTAAACATACATTGTGTATCTACATGACTATAATTCCAGTAACATTCCATCATAGCACATCTGGCAAGCACATATCTATTTGGTTCATTACAGTGCATTAAGCAACATTTCCAAAGCATATTTCTGTCGCAAATAGTAATACGTTTCTATCAGATTATCTTCCTGAATAATACATGTGCAGCGTCCAGATTAATCTCAACAGATCTGTTTAACGGGTCACAGTCGTTTTATGAAAAATTTCGGGTAAAAGTATGCGATTTACACTTTCGTTCTACTGTTAACGATTGCATTTCCAATACTTAAATACTGTTTTGTGCATATATTATTATATTATTCTAGCACAGAAAAACCAAATCCTGACTGATATACAAAAGGGCCTCCAGTTCTGGTCTCTGGTTGCATGTTACCGAGAGCTGTTATTTAGATCACCCTGGTACTGCCTAATATGAATGGTTCATTACCTGATTGAAGTCCACCATCTTCTTTACTTTTAAATAATACTGGCTTGATCAGCAATCCTCCTTCTTTTATTTCAAAGTCCTCTTTATCAATGGCATCATTAGTCTTTGCTTCCTTATTTTCCAATGATATAATTACCTCTGGTACATTTTCTGGCTCTTTGTGAAATGTATTAGCTGATTCAATGATTGTTGGTTGCCCAGGCGGGGCCATGAAACCATCAATATTTAGCTTAATGTCCTGAAATCAAACACACAAACCCTATTTCAATGACCTTATCATACACTGCCACCTCTTGGTGTGGAACGCTTTCAGGGATGCAGTGGAGGGGGCTCAGAGGGGCTGAGCCCCTCTTCTTAAATTTGAAAAATGTTGGGGCGAGAGCTGAGCGCTCCTTTCAACATTTAGTTTTTAGCTAATGTGCTAGAAATTATATTTATTTTGTTAATTGTATGATAAAGGCTATAATATTTGGTTGGACATTTTCAGCAGTGTGAGTATTTGCGCTTAATTCAAAATTATATCATGCGTAGCAGCGTAGAGGAGAATAATAGTGGGCGTGGCATTTGCTACTCAGCACACAGCCCAACCTCTTAACTTTTTAGGACGACGCCTCTGAACGCTTCTAAAGGGAACACAATCAACGACAAATAACCGCAGGATGATGTGAAGTTAAGCGAAATCGATGTCACTTCTAATTTCAACAGATCATCTGGGTCTTAACTTTCATTTGAAAATTTTGGCCCTTAGTCAATTGACACTAGTTTACAAAAGAACACTAGACAAAAAGAAAATATGTCAACACCGGGGATCGAACCCATGACCCACAATGTCGCGGCGTGCGCTTATACCACCTGAGCTAGGTGACCTCCGATCTGACGCACGGAGAAGTATTCGGAAGCGAATAGAAAGCAAGCAAGAACAAACGGTGTCGATCATCTTTGACTTAAAGAGAATAGTATCCTTTGTTATAAGCGTATTGTTAAATCGGCTGTATTTGTTAAATGTTTGAAGTGAGCACAATTTTTTCCTGTTACTTTTTTGTGTTTTCTGGTCACTACGCTTATTCTAGGCAACACGCTTATTAGCTGTTCCTCCAATTTCCGAACACAATGACAATTCGAGGCACCAAGCCAATTAAAACTTCGACTAATTTCCAGCCACCACGTTTATTCCCTGCACCGCGTCTATTTTGGAACCCAAGAGTAGCTGGAGAAATCAGAGCGAGGAAAGAATCTAATTCTAGGGCAAATCATTAAGACTCCTCATAAAGATATTTATAAAAAAGGTAACTTACTACCAAATTCCTCTTGCACAAATTGATCAGCAGATCATTTTCCTGAATTTCTCCGACTGCATAACGGAGGAAGATAACATATCATATTCAAGGTAATAAAGGGGAAGAAACAATAAATATTTAACAATAAAGACACAACGCTATCATTTACGTCAGTCTTTCCTGTCATGGGTGGTTTCACCCCTCCCACTTTGGGGTAAATGGTTATACAAGGGGTTATGGTTTGGTGAGCCAAAAGTTTGTTTGTTTCTTTCAATATACCGCAAATTACCGATTAAGCGCCCATGCTCAAATAAGCATCTAGTCTGAGAAAAATATTTCTCACAAGGACCCAGGTCGGAATAAGCGCCCAGGTCCAAATAAGCGCCCAGGTCTGAATAAGCTTCCAGTATATATTGGATGGGTGAAAAAGAAACAAAATCTTTTTGAATTTTCTTTGACTTTTGAAATCAAAAATGTTTACATTCTCTTACAAATAAACAGTCTTGTTGTCGCTATGTTTCAATCTATTCTATAGAAAGATCATGTATGCTTACGTATGTTTTTCCTTTCCTTAATAAGCGACCAGGTCTGAATAAGCGCCCAGTCCGAATAACCGCCCAGGTCTGAATAAGCTTCCAGTATATATTGGACGTGTGAATAAGGAAACCCAAGTCTTTTTGCATTTCCTTTGACTTTCGAAATCAAAAATGTTTACATTCTCTCACAAATAAATAGTCTTGTTGACGTTATGTTTCAATCTATTCTATAGAAAGATCATGTACGTTTACGTATCTGTTTTTCCTTTCCTTAATAAGCGCCCAGGTTCGAATAAGTGCCCAGTCCGAATAAGCGCCCACCCAAAAAATTTTGTTTTTCAATAAGCGCCCAGGTGCTTAATCGGTCATTTACGGTAAGGGTGGGCTCAAAAATCGAACCACGATTGCATCTCGGTCATTTGGCTGGGATCATGTGTTGTATCTGTCTGTGTATTCAATTTTGTAAAATGGAATTGATTAATAAATGATTGAAATTATGATGTATTAACCTCTATCCGAAGAATCCTCACCCTCTGCTAACCAGGGGTAAGGTTTCAGAGTATCCCTGTATCTGTTCTCATTAATGACACATTGATGGCAGTTTCTTGGACTCACCAGCTACCCTTTATTTAATAGTTACCCTGTTTGGTGGATTTCTGTTTATTTAGGGTAGTTTCAATTTCAGACCCACTGCTCATCTGGGGTCAGGTTTGGCTGAAGGAGGGGCTACTCTATGGAGAGGGGTGCTTATTTGTGAGGGGGCACTTACTCAAGGATATTGCACAAAATAGCGAAAACATTGTGTACTTAAAAGCTATTCTGACGTTAGTACTCTGAGGAGTGTCAGACGAAAAAAGCTTTTAAGTACACAATGTTTTCGCTATTTCATGCAATATCCTTGTTTTGTACCACCAACAAACTTTTTACTCAAGGATCTACTTCATGTGTAACACTTGGGCTTCCAGGACAGTACTTTAGGTTGCCACCTCAAATCTAAGTCAAATGGGGACATTAATGGTCAAAAATTATAAAACTGCTCATAATTGATCATTACCATTCCCTCCTTGTCCATTATATGTGCACTGACATGTGGTTAATGCGTTATTGCAAAGACCGCACTTGTTCACGAATTCTCTGGGATGATTAAGCATGTGTTTTTTCAAGTAACAGTTTCTTGAGAATCCACATCCACACAATGTACACTTGTGAGGTCGTTCACCGGTGTGTTTCCTCAAATGCACTTTCAAGTTACTACTACTTGTACATGTATATTGACAAATGTCACACTTGTAAAGCTTTTCACTGTGAATTTTCATATGCTGTCTTAATACCCCAGGTGTTGAAATTGTATACTGACATATATTACAAGCGTAAGGCTCTTTCCCAGCATGCTGCATCATATGTATTTTAAACTCTGATGATTTTTCAACGACGTAATTGCACAAAGTACACTTGTAAGGCTTTTCCACATTATGCCTCCTCATGTGCTTTTTTAACTGATTACTAAATTTACACCTGTAGTCGCATGCAGTACACTTGTACGGTCTCTCACCAGTGTGATCAAACATGTGTCCTTTTAAAGACAATCTTGTAGTACTTGAGTACTGACACAAGTTACACTTGTACGGTTTCTCGCCACTATGCTTCCTCATGTGTAGTTTCAAACAACTGCTTCTTGTAAATGTGCTCTGACACACTTTACAAGTGTAAGGCCTCTCACCTGTGTGGGTTCTCTGATGTGTATAAAGGTTACCACTGGTTGTACATGTAAATTCACAATAGTTACACTTGTAAGGCTTTTCACCGCTGTGAATTCTCATATGTCTCCATAAGTCTGCTAACCTTGACACAGCATGAGGGCACAAGTCGCATTTGTAAATTTTTTCTTTCTTTTCATTTCTTCCCTCTGTGTCCTTCCTTTTCTTTCTTTTTAATGGCAACTGCTGCCGTGGCAGTGTATTATCATTTTTACAATACAATCCTATGTTGTCATCACTGGTTTTTTCCTGTAACTGAACATCACTCTGGGGGAATGTGGTATCGTCATTCTCTAAGATAATGACAGCAGGCTCACTATCCTTGCAATGATTCAATCCTGCAATGCTTTTAGAGTAGCCACTTCCTGCATGGAATAAAAAAGAATAAAAACCATGTGGGAAAGACGACATTTTCATAAGAAACATTTATATAAAGGTTGTGATTATAGAATCCTGTTGTACCTTTGTTTTCTGTGGTGCACAGCGAAATGTAAGGGCAATTAATGCTGTGTCACAGCTTATCATGAATGTAAATAAACATACTGGATTAGATTAGGAAATTGTACGGTGGCATGTAGTTTTTTGAGTTACTCTTATTCACATCACAACAATAAACTCAACCCTTTTTTTATTTAAGCATGAAGTTGATTTACTGCTATCTAATTTAGAGCACATCACTAGATAGAGTAAACCAGTATTTTCTGAAATGGAACATCATTTTTAAGGTTTAAAAGCAGTAACAATTGGTAGTTTGACATGTATGTTAACATAGAAACTTTCTCTTACATTATATCAATCCAAAGCAGATCATATATACTATTTCCCGTCTATATCTTTAAAACATTTAATTAAAAGTTAAAGGGGTGCATGGAAGATACAAGAACAAGCTATTCTTTACAATAAATTATGCAACACTATATATATACTTTTTTTCATTTTGCTATCTCCAACTTCATGCAGCAGCATGACGAATTATATTTCACTGCTTAAAGATTCCATACTCTTGGGTGCCTAATAAGCAGGGGGTCCTAATAGTGGGGTGGGTGGGAAAAATTTCAGAAATTTAATAAGTGGGTGATGGATGGGTCTAAATAAACAGGGGTAATTTTTGCCATATCGCTATACCATAACATATTATAGCTGGAATCATAGTGATTTTTTGAAAATTTATTTTTAGAATGACACCTAATAACACAAGTCAAATTCTCAAGATCACTTCAACAAAATATTAACTAAACTTCCTTAATGACAAAACTGATCCCCAAAATTCCTTGGCTATCAAATGAGATATAACAGACATCAACATTTCAGAATATTCTGCAATCTGGAGATGGAATAAGAATACATCAATGAACAAATCAATCACATTTTTAATACTGTCATTGCTCTTGACATATTGCTCTCCACTATGGGTATATGCTGCCTCAGTACTCTGCCTGCAAGCTATCCATTGTTTCATGCTACTTTCTAGGACATACTCTTTTGTCCACGCATACCTACCTACTGTGTATATTTGGGAGGTTTAGCCCATCAATAGCTCCCCCACAGTCATTGGCTTGATGTGACAGCCTATTATAAAGGACTATTGGTGTCAAATTCAAGAAAAATATTACATCAATAGTTCCTTACCTGTTGGAGACACACTTTCTTGGATAAATGGTGTAACATTTGATCCTTCCTTTCTCACCTCCAAGTTATCTTTATCAATGACATCAACAGGCGGAACTTCCTTTTTGATGAACAACACACTTTCTTCTGGTAGGTCTTTGGTTACTATTTGAATAATATCACCTGATTTAGTACTTACTGGATGCACAGTAAGGCCTTCACAAACATCACAATGTTGTTCACTGCCCTGAAATAAAGCACACAAACACATGCAATAAATTACAATCTTAAAAAGTTGGTTAACAATACACAATTTAAACTTTGTGTTGGGTAACAGATCCATTTTGCTGAACAACATTATGAAAACTCAACACATATTTTTATAACTATCAAGAGGAGTTGTTTAGGGTATTAGCTAAAGCACACTCCCCATTTCATCTTGCTGCTTTAGAAGCTGCATTTATCACAACAAAGAAGCCAATGCTCTGTTGACAAAAAGAGTTCATTCACAATTTGCACATTCTCCAACACAAGTGACAGAAAATTGTTGCTCTCTCCACTGTTATCTTCTACAGTATGTTCTGGTCTTCCTGTTTCCTATAAATTCAGTGCAAAAGCTTCATTCCATACAACTGCTGTGATCAATTTATGGTAAAGACATTTCACAAAATACATCTGTTACTCAATGTAATATTTAAATTATAGTATATTATGCACACATATATAGAGGCAACATCGTTAAAATTTGACAATAATTAGATGGATTATTATAGAGGCACCATAATTTGGAAGTAGCTATTATACTAAAACCCCAACTAAAATAGACAAATAAATATACCATAAAATTCTGAATATAAGCCCTGGGCTTAAAGAGGTTCATAGGTATTTTTGATCAGCTCATATAGAGGGGGCTTACATTTGGAGGGTCTATTGGGTTACCAGTTGACTTGCGCACTCAAAAAAAATCACCATTCGGTGTCCAATCAGAGAGATTAATAATAACAAATTAATGAGTAAAATCTAACAAATGAACAAAAGTAAATACAGTGGCTCTATATACACTCTGTCCATGTTCATTCAATATCACTGCTTTCTGCACTACCAATTTGGGATCCAACACACAGAATCCAAAATGTAAGTCCTAGGCTTATATTGGGGGGGAGGGGGGGGGC
>JAAAKM020004188.1:0-11895 GCA_010016025.2 Alatinidae sp. Z8VKAUB7J3 | reverse complement strand
CTACTACTACTGCTACTACTACTACTACTACTACTACTGCTACTACTACTACTACTACTACTACTACTACTACTACTGTTGCTACCACCGTTGCTGTTAATAATGCTGCTATTCCTCCTAATAAAATCACCGCCATTGCAAGTACTAACTCAGTTTCTTTACTTCTCAGTTTTATATTGACATATTTTCTAATTCCCTGATGTTCTTTTCAAATTTTTTATATGTCTTAAATAAAATCTATATAAGCAGATCACCGGTTGATTCTAATCAAATTGTAAGTACCCCTACGTAGGTTGTAACACAATCAACCCTGTTATACTCGGAAGCTAAAATTGTGACCGCTGCAAGAAAAAATTCCCATGGATTTTAGACTACCCCGATAACCTCATTTGCTACCGAACAGATAATCCAATTCCCGAGTCTGGACGTAGTTTCTAAAATCGTTCCGCTTTAAGATAAATGTGATTTGTTGTGAGGTATCTGGGAAGATTAAATAAAACTTGTGTGAATCAATCCAAAGTAATTGTTGCTGAGTTTTCAAATTTAATTCAGTGAAGCAATTACATATTCAGGAAATTCGCTAAGGGCTATCCAATAACTATGTTAAGTTAGCCTAACTAGATGTTAGGAAAAACAAAGCTAAAATAGGGTCTCTCTAATTATGCAATGCCAGGAAAGGGTCCCCTTCCAGCAAAGCAGTGGATTCCAGAATTTTTTCAAAGAGGGATCTGTGCACTAATTTTCGTCGCGTATGCCGCAGGTACTCCCTTATTGCGTCTGCGCTCGTCCTCAAGAAATAAAGTTTTTTAAGTAGCAAGATGTACTACCCCTTAATTTGAGAGCATTGGAAGATCACGCTTTTAACCTACATTTAGGAACAGCAACATTAGAAATGCTTTGCGGATAAAGCACAGGGGACCCGCATCCCCTGCCTCTTCCAGTTGGATTTCACTTCCTTTCAAAGAGGGGTAAACCAAGTCTACGAAATCTCGAATACGTCTGCCTGCTATTTCGTTATTTAAACAGAAACCCCTAAGAAATTCTGTTGTTGAATGAAAATCTGCTATTTAGTCTATGGCAAGTTGTTTACCCCTCGTCCTTTAAGAGGGTCTAGGGCAAGGGTGGGCAAACGTTTTGGCCCGGGGACCACATTGATTTTTAAAATTTGACAGACGTGCCGGGTGAACACTAGATAGGATACATATAAAAAACTGCATTTGTTAACAGTACATATTAAACATAAACAGAAAAAAGCAATCGTTTTATTAACATACTTTTCAATGAAAACAGTGTTGTTGATCACACCTTTTAGCCAGTGTATCAAAGTCTGGTGGTATGAATGCAACCATTCACATTAAAGTTAAATTTAGTACCAATCGTCGGAGGGCCGGATAAAAAAGACCAACGGGCCGTAGTTTGCCTACTTCAGGTCTAGGAGAACATGATGATGGCCACAGAGCTGATAGCTGGCGGAAGGCCCGGTTAACAGTTAAATAAGGAAGGAAGGGGCAATTATCGTGGCAGGCTACAGTTCGCAAAATTTGCCCCATCGAAGCTTGAGTCTTTCTACTCTCAGGTAGTCGCATACGAAGTTAACATAATAAAAAAAATGTCCTTCATTTAAGAGGAACATTACAGTAGTCCTATTATCAAAATCAGTGGTAGGAACCAGCTCGCAATAATCATGGCTTGTTTTCTGTTCTCGTGCGTTATAACATTCAAGGTGGCATATTATATATTTCTCTAGTGTACTTTTTCAAAAGTAACAGCATTTCTTAGTTTTTCCAAATATGTCTCAGCAGTGATAGCTATTAAAAGTTTGTACAATAATATATGAGACGGTCAACTGCCGTCGGAGCTGGGGGTCGAAATAACGGCCGAACGTCGGATTCCTCCGATCGTTTCCGGCAATCGTCCGGTCAAGACAACCCTAAAAGTTTTCCAAACGTCCGACCAGAGATTAACAATTAACAAAAAAGGCCTTACGAAAACCGAGTCACTTCAACGCACTTTATTTTACTCCTGCCTTCCCTTCGCTACTGCATTTCAGTTGTAGCTGCGCCGTCATCAATAGCTCTAGCCCTGCTATGAAGCAAAAAGCTGTCGCTAAAAACGTCCGATCGCTCAAATACTCTTTTTCGACCCCTGTCGGAGGCAACATGAATGCTTTTCTTTCGTTCGATTCTACCACTATAGCGGCAGGGATGGGTGCAGCTCTTATCCCAAGTTAGGTTCGGACGAAATAAACATGTATAAAATGAAACCACAAGGTACATACCATAAAACGCATTAATAATGAAGTAATTAGCGTTGTATTGTACTTTTTGTTTAGTTGTTACATACAACAAATTAGTCCCCGTCCCCCCGTAAGACTGAGGCAGTCACCATTTCACCTACGTCATCCCAGCGTCCATGTAATAAAAAGATCTACCCTGGTTGTCAAACATTCCAACAAAAATTATTTTTAAACAAGTTTTAGGGAAATCAATATAAACAAAACACATCAGGATCGGGTGCTTCTAAATTAACTTCTCTATCAAGCTTAAATGACTTTTAACTAGTACAATCATTTTATGGATGTTTGCCCAAGTAAGTCATTCATCATATCTCAATATCTTTCCAAATTTTCTGGGTGATTTCAAGAAAACCACGTAAAAAAGTGAGATACGGAATAGCAGCAGGGGTCAGTAGATTTTCGAATTTGAGAGGCGGGCGCGAAAACTATTTGATTCCCAAGATTGAAACAAGACTGGTTCAGTAAACCTTTATCGATCTATCTTTTACTTTCTTTCTCAAGAAGATTTCACAGAAATTAAAAAACACTTCCCACTGATGATACTTTTGTTGTATCCACTGCACTCCAACATTACAACACTCCAAAATTTGAACATAATCGATTGGCAGATACTCGAGAGACGTCTCATCAAGCAAGACAAGGTGGCCACAATTAGGGTACTGCCCTAAATAAATACGCTTGCCATTGCGTGTTCCTCCCCTACCCACGATAAATGTGCAGGTGCCTATTTTATCTTTGTATTAATTTTCCTTCGTCAGTTCTGCCGAGTTCCGCAAGTCAAATAAATTTGATTTACGCGAACGGTAAACCATTTCCAAGAAATCTCGTATCCTTTCGTCGCTTATTCCATTGATACAACAGAAATCCCTACGAAATCCCTACGAAATCCTACAGTTTTCGTTACAGCTTTGATTTTAAGTCGTTTACCCCTCGAAATTACGATCGATCATACTAACAGAGGGCCCCTCTCGCAGAACTGGGGCAGCAAAAGCATCAAACGTTTCAGCTTGTACATATGAAAACGGAATTCTGAGTCTTGCGTACAGATCACTTTATCCTCCCCCATTTGTCGACCCCCCTCCCCCACTTAATCGTACGACTGCTTGCGGATAGCAAATAAACAGTTCGGAATGGCGCTAGCTGTCCCTAGCAGACGCTTTTATTAGCTCAATATTTGGTTAAAAGATACAGCGCGAAGCGAATTGTGAAATTAGACACCTTAAAACTAATTACATGTAGAAAAGGAGATATGAAACTGTACTCATTTTAAATCTTAACGTCTACTGGATTTAACATTGGACAATAACACAGTAGGCGATGCTCTCAGAGAGGTGGGACGTTGTTTGCACTGGCAAGTGGCGATCTTTTAGCAAATTACTTCAGCTAGTGCCTGGTTATACTTTTGCTGGGTTATTTAATCTGATACTGTGGAAGTCAATTAAGAAACCTGACGCAAATATTTTAACCCAACTGAGGTAAATCTTTGGTAGCTATTAAGCGACCAGGGGTCAACTGACGACAGAAATAAATTTTGTCAAAATGTGTAAAGCGAATCTGTAGTCTGCTATAACTCTGTCTACAGGCAGTGCGTCGGGCTAATGTATCGGTAATTGATACTAAGGCAATCATACGTAGCCTTTTAAAGGCAATACACCTTTTTTAGTAAGAACAAATCTAGTAAGAACATTGAGGCTCAGATGGTGAAAACATTAAGAACAATTTTAGAACAACATCAGGCTGGATGAAAACTCATAAAAACATAATTTGTTGCGCAGTGTATACAACAAAATTAGTTCAACGATATCAAGGTCTTCGACTCTTATGTAGTCCAATGAACCGTCGCTGAATGAGATGTACTCTCCGAGTTTGTTGTTACAGTACATGATTTCCCCTTAAAACCAACCATTTTCATACAGACCCCCAACTCGTTTGCCTACAAGAGGCAGCTGTCGTAAGAACAAACTAAGAACAAATGAGCCTGTTTGCAAACGAAAAAATAAGAACACTCGGCCTCAGCCCAAATTATCTGGTTCTTACTACAAAAAAGTGTATCCAAACCCAATCTCAAACTTTCAAAACATAAGGCTATAAAAGAAAGGCCAGAACTATGTTTTTGGATCTGCCACGTTGTTTCGTTATTTAAGGCATTATCCTGGTTTCAATCCCCGGCGGTGACATATTATCAATTGCTCTAGTGTTGCTTTCAATTTTAAAGCATTTTCCAAATTTCCAGAGAAGCAATAGATGCTAGACTTGCATCCTGCAGCAGATCCTAACTCAAACCAATGGTATTCGTTAGTGGGCTATTAAGGTGCCTAGATAGTAGATTTGTTTAATATTCTCCGTTCTATAAGAGTTCGCTGAACTCCTTTAAAAAATTGTCCGACAAGTGACGTATCGGGGCATCGAGTACCTTTTACTGAACCTGCTCTCTAGCTCCCCATGTACAGCCAGCAGTCAATGTTGCCGCTTGCATTACATGGAGAAAGAGCACAAGCGGCGAAGGCAGAAAGAAAGGATGCTATTTGTTCGTAGCGCAAAACATACGCTTCCCACCACAATCGATCCGACACCCTTCCGAATTGAAATTTACACCAGTTCCCCCCTTCTCCTGACTTCGTTTGTCAAAGATCAACTTTTTCTAGGGCACTAAAACTTTTCTTCGACGTTCACAACAGTAGGAGTAATGATTTACTTAACTTAAAACTTTTTGACGTCTTTTCACGGGAGGAAATTTCCTCCCTCGTTGGAGGCAATCCTCACTGTCAGTAGCAGGCCAGCTGAGTTTTGTAGCCTAGACTGAGTTCATTTTATCCAGTTTGAAGTCAAGTACGCCTATTCGTGGCACATGTCAAGGTGCTTTTGCATAATCACTTCAAAGTATTGTCAAGTCCCAGGTCGAAGTTTTCTTAACTGGGAAATAGCTTTAATTAATTGGCTAAAGGCTGGGCACAAGATGACATTTAACAGACTTTTTTCAAGGCAGATATGCCCAATTTTAAACATGATCCTGGTACGAAATGTCTATCCTTTTCAAGCAAGACAGCCTCTTCAAAATAGTCTGCAGACGAAGCATGGTTTCGTCAACTTTTAGTCAGTCAAGACAACTTGAAACCTTATACTTCAGTTTGAGGAAACCACAAGATTTGGTCAGCTGAAGGACGATCGGCTCCACCATCGTGTACACTCTACTCAACTGAACTTTGCATTTTATCATTCTTCTTCGAGTTGCAAGGACTCTTGGCCCTTTCCACTCTTACACTAGATCAGATCCTGACTCTAAAATGTGATAATGTGCTTCCAAAGTTAATTATCACCATCTCAGACAAATCCCGAAGCCCATTGAACTCCGTTTACAAAAAGCTGTCAGGGTGAAAATTTTAAGAATCGACGGACGATCGACTGAAAATTTGCACCGTCTGTAACTTGTATCAACTTTACACAATGCCGAAATTAAGCATTACCTCTTAATGGCATTAACCGGCAGCAAATTAATAAAGGTTTTGTTGGTTTTCTCCTAGTTGAGAGATATGAAAAGGTTTTTTGATTGCCCATTACACTTGAATACTTCTACGCAGTTAGTAAAAAGATCAGAATTCAAAAAATATAACAACACTCCATTAAGTTAATAGTTTGTGTGAAAGTTAATGACTTGTATACCTATAGTATTCCAATTAAGGCTTCCAATTACTTTAAGACCTCGGTTTTTAAAATCATTAAGTCCCTTGCACCTCGAGATGCCACTGTCCCTTTATTTTATGCAATTAGGTTTAAAAGCGGAGCAGAAAAATCTGGACTTGTTACAGCTGGCCATACTATGCCAGATAAGTAAAATATAGTCGAGTTCATATACAAACGAAATGGGATAGAAATTTTCTTAAACTTCGTTCACAATATCATACCAAGGCTAAATAATGCTTATGTTGTGCTGATTAAACTTATGGAAAGAGAAGTCATTTAACACCCGCGGAATTCTGGAGCACCGACTTTTCCGGTGCAGTACAGGGCAAAGTAAAAAATCTGTGGATAAAAGTCTGGCTAGAAGCCTGCAATACGTCTTGCAAAATAAAAGACGTCGATTGTTTAGTCTACGTCGTCATATTTCAAGTTCTATATGTACGTTTCTTGACACCGTCTGATTATTTATGTGTACAGATTGGTGTACCCATCACAGCACCCCTATGCCCTGTGAGAAAGTATCGGATTAGCAAGTGAAACGAACAAGTTTACAGAAAATAAACTTACTTGACTATCACTCGATGATCCAAACAAATAATTATTCAAGCCCGATGGAGCAGCGGCTGACCATCCAGATGTGTGAAGCAGCGTAGAAGCCATCTCAAGAGATGTCTTGAAGCTCCTCTCAAATCGATTACAAGCTTGGCTACGATTGCTTCGTGAAGTTTAATTCAAAGTTGAGAACGATCAGGGCTGTTGAGCAGTCACTCGCCTAATGGCGTATACTCAGAAATCTCCTTTGTGCTTTTAAAACCGCAGGATTTTGATAATTACCGACAGCAACCGGTCAGTAACCCAGAAGGGCGAGCTCATCAGTACATCTGCTAGGACGATCCTTCACTGTAACTTTTTACTATAAAACGTCTTTCCAAGTGGACTATCTTCAATAGGTGCTCCAAAAGGCCAATGAAATTCGTTTGCGGTAAAATAAATTACCATCCACCAGATAATCTAATTATTGGTATTATCGACAGTCCGACAGAGTTTCACTGTCGAAGACAACAAAGAATGGGAGCAATACTCCACTAGACAGCGATTTGTGCTAGCAGTGAAAAAAAAATTCTCCTACACTTGCAAGCGCTGGGCTTATCAATTTGCCCAAATGTTTACGATTTCCGTTTTCCCCTCAACCTTTTAGGGTTACAATGGAGTGATATTTGTCTGTAACGATGACGGGTTCTCAAATCAAAAGCACGTAGGGACGTAAGCAGCTGGAGCGTTTTGTAAGACGCGAGAACTCTCGGGAGATGTCAGTGAACATATTGGGGAAACAACGATTACGCTGACTATGAGCAAGTTTTAACTTGTGGTTAAGGGATGAGTAAACTGCAGACCGATTCTCTCAGCGCGTACCACATTCATGGTTGAATGTAGAGGTTGAGTGTTACGGCAAATTCCTTACAAATATCAGCATAATTGGTGGGGATGATGTAGGACGAGTGGGGTATGACCGCTTTCGGTCATAGAGACACGCATTCCGGCTCTAATTCCTATTTCTATTTAATCTTGGACATTGTATTATCAAGGGCGGTTGTAGAATTTAAGTTTGAAAGAGTTGGAGGCCCACAGACTATTTATCACAAAAATGTACGAGGGCAAGGAGTGGAGCAGGAATAATAGCGTGGGGAGTGAAGTCAAATTTTAGGGCGGGTAATGGATGGGAACACAAGTATTAACTATTTTGTGGAACATGTTCGTATAGAACATTTATGTTCTTATCCAGGGCCCTAGAAAGGGTTTATTGAAGGGGGGTGGAGTTACAAAAGGAGAAGAAGCAAATTAAGGGAAATCAGCAAAAAGAACAACAAAAGAACTTCATCAAGAGTATCAAGGAGTACCAAAAGAGAATCAAAAGATAAACAAAAGGGTGACGAAAAATGGAGCCAAAAGTAACCAAAGCTACAAAAAAGAACAACAAAATGTGTAACCAAAGGAACAACCAAAAGAGCAACCAAATGAGTAACCAAAGGAATAACCAGAAGAGCAACAAAAAGAGGAAACAAAAGAGGGATCAAAACGAAAACCAAGAAAAAAAGAGTAACAAAACGAAATAAAAAGCGAAACTAAAAAGTAAAAAAAAGAGTAGCCAAAGGAGAACTAAAAGAGCAACCAAGAGAGGAATCAAAAGATGAAACGAAATTGTAAGAAAAAAAGTATCCTAGGGGCATAAAAAGAGCAACAGGAAGAGCGGGAAAAAGAGCAACTAAGAGAACAACACATGGAACATCAGGAAGGGATACAAACAGAGCTATGAATAGAGCTCCAAACGCAGCAAGAAAAAGAGCAACAAAAATGCAACAAAAAGTGCCGAAAACAAGTACAAAAAAATAGCAGAGTAACAGAAAGAGTAACAAAGAGAACAACAAAAAGAGCAATAGAAAGGGCAACTGGGAAGAGCTGAGAAATGAGCTGTCAAAACCGTAAGAGAAGCCAAGTAACAATAGAAAAAAATAAAGCTAAAAGAGCTAAAAAGGGAACGCAAGTAAGAGCATTCAAAAGAAGTTATCAAGAGAACAAGAAAGGAAGAAACATCGAGCAAAAGAGGATAAACTAAAGATTTAAAAGAAATAACATTGGTTTACCCTTCCGGCATATTTGTCCTTAAATTGTCCAAGAAAGAAATTGAGCATAAGTATTTCTTTTCTTTACTTGTAAAGACCTATCAATATAGAGTTGGTTGGGTTTTTTTTGCAAAGGTGTAGAAAATTGTAATTTTGATATTTAAAATACCTAATAATCCAAGAATGATTTCTTATAGTTCAATTTCTCATGTCTGAAACGTTAAGTTCAAAAAGCAATGGTTAAAAATTAACAGTATCCAACGCACAGATATGAAACATTTTTGTAATAAGCCTTTAGTGAACATAGATTATGCTAATACGTACATGTTATCTGTTGCATTAGATCCACTTCCCATGTTTTCAGAAATTATCATCATGCCATCTGGAAATTAAAGAACAAAAAAAGAGTACAGCACGGGAACAAATCTTTGAAATAGTAGGAAATATCGGGACTAAAATTACAATATACTTTTTGTCTGTGTACCACAAATGCACTAGACGAAACGTTGCAAACAAAGGATTTGCAAAAGCGAAAATGTATTTGAAAAATCTACGTTGGTTGCCACATTGGGTGCCACATTGGGTGCCACATTGGGTGCCACATTGGGTGCCACATTGGGTGCCACATTGGATGCCACAATGGGTGCTGCATTGGTTGCCATATCAGTTGCCTCATTGGTTGCCACATTGAATGGCACACTGGGTGCCACATTGGGTGCCACACTGGGTGCCGCATTGGCTGCCGAATTGGTTGCCATATCAGTTGCCGCATTGGTTGCCACGTTGGATGGCACAGTGGGTGACACATTGGTTAACACACTGGATATCACACTGGGTCCCACATTGGTTGCCTCACCAGATGCCACATTAGGAGCTCTTTGGATAAATGACAAAATAAATTTAAAGATACTTTTTTATGTATAAGAGGAGTGTTTTCCATAGTGGAAGTTACTGCTCCCTTGGGAACTTGGAAACATTCAATGAAGCGCTGTAAAAAGAAGGACAATAAGGGCAAATTATAATTTGGATTTTGGATTTTCTAGTTCCTCACAAACACTTGTTCCTAGTCTTATATCATGTACCTACTTCAATAGAGTACCTAAGTGTGACATCATAGTCTGATATGTATTCGAAGTTTATTAATATTTTGCACTGGTTGCATTCTTCTTTTTGACGTAGATAACTTGTCCAAATTCAAGGACATGTCTTCGCAATCTTTGAGATACAGCCGTTCGAACTATACGTTGTTTTTATATAAGAAACCCGTCTGTAAGAAACTTTCGACTCAGATTTGTGAAAATTTAAGACACTCTTAAGAAACTTAGGCAGGCTGAACTAATCTCAAAGTTAAGAAACATTTGTGAAAAGTATACATGGAATAATATTTTTCTTCAACAATCCATATATATTACCCTTAAAATACAAAACAATATGTAAACTTTAAAATTTTATACACTTGTTAATATAAAGTTTAAAAGGAAAAATTAAATATAGTATTAATGAAGTACTTCTAAAGAAACTTTGTAAAAATTGTAAAAATTGTTAAGAAACTCGAGGTTCAAACAACGTGTATGTACCATGCCTTTCAAAACCTTGTTATTCGAATCCAGGTCATAATTTTATGAACTCTACAAAATTGACAGTATTTCATTCGAGGGGCATTTCACTCCACAATATCACGTACACTTCTGAGGAAAATCACAAAAAGCACAAAAAATCGGAGAAAGATCACAAAATCACAAAAAACCACACCGAAATCACAAAAATCACAAAAAATGTCACAAAAATTACAAAAAAATTACAACACTCACAAAAAAAATCACAAAAATCACGAAAAATCACAGAAATCACTGTCATAAATTGAAAATCAAACAAAATCCCGTACACTTTTGTGGAAGTGAAATGCCCCTCGGTTTCATTAAGGTCAGTTTCAAATTTAAATTACCGTTCCTCGCAGGTGGTGCAAGATTTCACAGCGATATTTTGTATACAGGTATTTGGTGACAGGGTCATCATGCACATGTACTTTCCATTGGGATTTCTCAAACAATGGTTTTTGTGACGTCATCAATTTGGTACTCTGTTTTGCAGCCAACCAAAGGCGTCGAAAGTTTGGGAGCAACTGTATTAGATAAACACGCATACAATTAGCCTAATATACTTTGAAACAAATCATTGGTATTTCATCTACATTGAATTTCTCTCTTTGCACGCAAGCTCAAAAAAGTTAAGGTCAGTGTCCGCTTTCCTATTTGCCTAACCTGTGCCAGCGTCGCAAAAGATCTTGCGATGTTGTGATACTATCACAATCCATCCGCATTTCGGTAAGAGACGCAGACGCGGTCTACTTGTCACCAAAGAAGGGGAAAGGCACAAACCATGATGCTTTCAGCGAGGTTCTCATCGCGATCGAGTAAGACAATCCAACCGGAAATACAAGGAAAACTTTCACTTGATTGAATGTTAACATAGCAGATTTATCTGAACGGAAATCGTAATGGTCAAATTGGGATATTGAGGAAACCTCAGTTTGATGTGAATAGGGTCACTTAATTTTAAAAGAGGTCAAGTCAACAACACCTCTCTACTATGACTTCGCTTGAACATTATCTAACTACAAAAATCATCGACGAAGTGTTATTCGAATGTGGAAGGATGTCTCGGCCACTTAATACGCTTAGCGGATTTTGTTGCTTTTGAAGGATATCCTGCTTGTTGCACTAAGGAGGAAATAATTTCGTATTTCACCATTATTCTTCGCATGCTTTGAACGAAAACTGACGAGTTGGACTGAATGCTGAAAATCATTATGCCACAGCTTTCTAATCTACAAAACAATTTTTTTTTGATAAGAGGCAACTTATTTTTAAAAAGATGAGAATGTTAAGCTGATATCTTCTTCTTCTTCTGGTGCCATAGCGTTTCACGCCGTTGGTGACACATGAAGCAGGTTTTTTTGATCTGGCAGCGTCCCAGAGGCTTCGGACGTTGGGTTGCCCGGTCTTCTGGCGAAGTTGGTTTATGAAAAGTAGCCATTGGCCGCCTCGGGCTCGCTTGGATTTTTCCGCCAAGAGACAACTCTCTAAGCTTCTCGGCTTTTTGGCAAGGAATGGATGTAGTATATGTTGTCTTGGCATTAAAGACAGATGCTTTCCATAATTCGCGAGAGGCGGTCCTACTAGGCAGTTGAGTCTGCCTCATGGCCTGATCGTTGCCCTTGGATGCCCAAGCTGCCCTTTATTTATTAGTTAGCCTGTTTGGTGGTTTTTCTGTTTATTTAGGGTAGTTTCAATGTCGGGC
>JAAAKM020004187.1:0-11896 GCA_010016025.2 Alatinidae sp. Z8VKAUB7J3 | reverse complement strand
ATCCTTTATGTATCACGCATTAAAGATGACAGTCGTTGCTACCGAAACATGTATTGAAAAAACTCTGGACTCATCTGAGAATTTCGATTGCATATCGTGTGTCAACACACCTGTGCACACGATTTTCAATAGATAACATCAGTAAAAACTGGTTTGGATTGCAATAACATTATGTTTATCTTTTATATATGATGTCAAAATAGCTTATGTTTAAGGAATTGAAGCGTAGGTGAATCTAGGAGTGTCATAGGGAAGGAAGTTTTGATTTGCTATGTTTTACAAACATGGTTTTCGCTTCGTTGTAAGCCAAGTTTAAAAGAATGTGGAGCATTTAAACCAATCGGTTTGGTATGGTGCCTGATCATGGACAAAGCTATAGCAGTTAAATTCATAGCTTGTGATGTTGCATGTAACTGATAAGTTTCTCTTGGTTTATTAAAGAAAATGGCATCTTGTTCAAATAGGTTTAAAACTAAATGACTTCTTTAAAGCCTGTTTTCACTGTTCTTTTCAGATCATATGTATGATATTCATTGCAGCTGTTGTAATATGTGCTAATATTCTATGACACGGCTGCCTAAATATTCAATTAAGCCTTTTAATTTACTTGGCAAAGGCAATAATATTTTGCTACCGTAGATTTTTCCTCGTTATGTTCCCAAACCTTTACAATCAGTTCATAGATATCTCTATTGTTATGAATTCCGTCCTTTTCATTCTTTAAAGCAGATCTTCACTGCAAAAAAGTCTTTTCCAATTTTTCAATTCCATTTAGGCTGTAAGTTTATTATTTAACTTTCTTTACGATTTCTACAGAGAAACTAATAATTTACTGCTTCACTGGAAAGGAGGAAGCTATAAAAGCCACTACGCTGACATTGTATAACAAATTGAGTGGTTTTGGTTAGGAAGGTCAAGATGAACAATCAATCTGACAAATTTGGGGATGATACGTGAATCTGGCCAGAGGGATGTATTAATTTGAAAAGCCAAATTGAAGGAAGAAGCCCGTCCTGGCCCCCTCTGTATAGTGACTTTGAAAGCTGTTTTTCTTTGTAAATTTGTATATCGTTGGTTAATTGATGGAATACGTGTTCGACCTGGCACAGGCATCGGCGATCATGCGTCTCTACGATCGATCTCTACGCTAATCTACCATCACAGATATGGATATGTTCACTGCATTTGAACTTGTTATTAGTAGTCCACAAGTTTAGCGACTACATATATGTTCTTAGCTGTCTCCCTTGCCTTCCTGAGAAACAGCGATTTTTTCAGTTGATAATGTCTCATAACATGACCAAGGAATTGTATATGTCTTTGCCGGATTATTTTTATACGTGTGATGTTCGTATTTGTTAAGGAAAAGACTTTCTCATTTCATCTGTGTTTCGTCCACGAAATTCTGAGCAATCTTCTCAGGAACCAAATCTCTGCCACTTCCAGTATAGTTAGGATTTCTTCGCTGATGGTCCAACACACACAGCCATATGTCAGGACTGACCACATATAGAGTTTTAGCATTTATTTTTAGTGTCTAGTTTTATGTTTCTGTTATTATGTATGTTTCGAAGTTTTGAGAAAGAGTCTTTTGACAGTACCATTCTTTTAATGATGTCATCTTTGCACTTACTGTTGGAGGTGATTCTGGATGCCAAGTATTGAAAACATTTGGCCTGTTTTATTGTTATGTCTTTGCTGGTAAGATGACACACTGGTGTCTCTTTCCTAGATACTACTATTCACTCTCTTCTGTTGATGTGGAGGTACAAACCTCTCTTTACTTTTTTGTACAGCTAGGTCAAGGATGTTTTGTTTCTCTTCTGAATCAACAATCATAACGGTGTCGTCAGCACATCGAAAGTTGTTATTGCTTCTACGTCATCAATATTCCTCAGTACGTATTCACGGTAGAGATTGAAGATATCTGGTAAAACATTGCATCTTTGTCTAACCCCTCTTCGAATGGAACGTAAATCACTATATTCTTTGTCGATTCTGATAACAGTTTCATGTTCGCAGCAAAGATTGCAAAGAATTCTTAGAGCTCCTCCATATATTTTAAATGATTTAAGGTTGATAAACATCCTTTCGTACTAATCCCTGTCAAATGCTTTTGAGTAATTGATCAAGCATAGGAAGAAATCTTTCTGCGCTTCAATGGATTTTCCATAATTGAAGTCAGGGGTGAAAATTGCATTACTTGTCCCTTTTTCTCTACTAAAACAGACTGCGTGTGAGATATTTCAGGCTTGATTTTGGATCTCATACGAAATATGAGGACTTTGAGGAAGACTTTCACGAGAAGGCTCATAAGACTGATGGTGCAATTCAAAGAGAAGTATATTGCTTTTGGGTTTTTTTGGCAGTGCAATAAAGATTGATTTGAGGAGGTCTGACGGGATCTCCCTTTTCTCATAAATGTTGTTTAGTGTGTTGGTGATTTCCGATATTCCCATCGATTTCTACTATTACCATAGAGAGCCTTAAGAATTTCCATTGATATGTTGTCACGGGCAACAGCTTTGCGTTTTTCATTATTTTCGTGGCCGGTTTAACTTCGCTGCTAGAATAGATTGTTCGTCTACCTCTTTCTGATAACAGGCTTGTATCCACGAGCATCAAAGAATCATTCTTATATATATTCAGACCATCTGTTTAGGGTGGTATTCTTGCCCATCAACACGGTGTCGACGCTTTGATACATTCTCTCTGAGTGAAAGACTGCTTTCCGCCTGATAGTTTGCATTTCGTCTTGTGCTTGTTTTCCTATCACAATTTTTGCACTGTTAAATCTTTTCTATTTTGCTAGTTAAACCAAACCTCTTTTGCTTTGTCACACTTTGACTTTTTCTTGTTGTTAAGTTGCTGGTATTTACCTTGATAGTTTAAAGACTAGCGTCTTTTGCCCATCATTTCAAAATTTTCTGTTGTACCCCATTCCTAATGCTCTGTATTCTGAAATTTTAGTGCCACTTCACTCACCGTATTCTCAATACTATCAAAATACCACCTTTCTTCTGCAGTTGTAGCATTGCTAAAATTTCATATCTCTTGCTTACTAATACTGCAAAGTGCTCTTTCATGTTAGGGCATCTCACGAGCAGCTGTTTCGGGTATTTGTCGATTGCTTGGGATTTTTAAGGGCTTTGATTTTCATGGAGTTTGATTTTCAGTTTGCATGATACCGCGCTGAAATTGCTGGTACAGTCAGCACTTCGGATAAAGTTTAATGATAACACAGCTTTTCTGAAACCTTTGTGTACCAGAATGTAGTCAATCTGAAAACGGTCTTTGTCACCTGGTTGTTTCCACGTTTATTTCCATCTGTTGTGGTTTTGGGACCATGTGTTGAGTATTATTTAGTCGTGTTTCTTGCACCAGTTAATGAGTTGATTGCAACGAAAATTAATGTTTCTTAATCCATGTGGTCCGACAATGTTCTCGTAACACAGTTGCCCAAGGTCTGTAAGTCGTCACATACAATTTTTCAGTCTCTTTCCTGAGACTTCTCATAGCCTGATCTGCCTGATCGTAAACTTTTTCAATGTCATCATCACTGTGTGTGGTGGTTGGTGCCTTCACTTGTATGGTGGCAATGCTAAAAAGCTGATTGAAGTTTGATTGCAATAACTCTGTCATGAACTAGCTAAGATCCAAGAACTAATTTGGAGGTGTTTACATCAAGCAGCAGGTCGACCGCTTATTTGTGAGTATCAGAAACTGAGTAAATCAATTGGTATCCTTCGCTGAGGGAAATCTTGACCTGATGGACATGCCTCCCCCTACCGGGCGAGGTTTAGACTTTGAACCCCCTTCACGTCGTTAACAATATGCAGGTTAGGAGTTTCACAATGCTATTCTTTGCAAAATACGTTCCAAATTTCTTTCTTAAATTGCAGTGATCGTTCTGAGCTGAGTGATTGGCCATTCTCCAGTAGTTGGATCGTCTGCCATACCGTTAGATCCATAAACCGTTAATTGACTAACAGTTCTTCGGCTGACCGGATCATCTCCTGCCGATGGCTTCACTATTTCGCCCATAGATGGAGTGGATACTCCTTTTTGCTCTGGCTTAGCGCCTCACCCTTTGACAGATTTTGTTTGTAGACCGGCTGGGTTTCCACGGACCCATCAACAGGTAGTACTGGGTTACATGTTCCCAGTGGCAGATCGACTATGCCCTGACCATAACCGACTGACCTAACCAAAGGTGTGTATCACATCAAGGTACAAAGTCTATTGATCAATTCGTGTATCTCTTCTATATTAAAGTCAATAGCAGAATCCGTGCAAACATAGTAGTAACAAAATCTTCAATAATGTATACAGGCTAGCATAATTTCATTTATCTCTTCCTCATTCTCGATGACTTTTGCCTTTCACACTTCTCATTACTTCCAAAGAAGTCACCAGGAAACTCCAATTAGAATCTCAAAAAAGCAAATGCAAATGTTACAATTACTTTTGACGTTTCAGAGTCATCTTGACGCAATCATCAAGAAAAATTATCTTATAAAATGCGAGATCTATTTCATGAAGTACAGTACGTTAGAAATGTAAAGACTCACATAAATACTTTTGCGCGTATTCAGTTTACACATTGAGGACTCCGATATCGAAAGTACCCAAGATAAGCACACCTTTACCCCGCGCTCTCTAAAACGAGTAAATAAAATCTCAAAATATGTCTTTGACCGTAATTCCATCAATACGTAAAGGAACACCACCAGGAGTGCAACTAGAGGGTGAGAAAGGGGACGCCTCCCCTGTCCTAATTTTTCTACCCAAACTTGTGCCCTTATCTTAAGCAAAACTAAAAGGGAGGCCTTGTCCTTGAACGCAAGACGCTAACTGTTGGTCTTCATTCTTATGAGCCACATAATTCTTAACAAATAAGCGTTTGGAGCCTCAAATAATTCTCAAGTCAATTCTTAAATTTTTATCCTCTGAATCTATTGTATTTTTGTTAGAAATTAGGCTGTTAATTGTGAGTAGGGAAAAAGGTATATTAGACTTAGAGTGTGAAGAAAAGTTTAATTTTCAACAAAACGAACTCCTACGACTTCGTCGCTTCATAAAAAATATATGAGAAATCTTGCCCTCATTCTGATAATGCTCCACTGCCCTCAAAAAGTTCTAGTTGAACCCCTGACCACGATCTTTTCAATGATTTTAATGTCACTTTACGTCATATTGCTTGGAACTGCTCTTATAACCTCACAGAAGCATCTTGGAACAAGCTTTATGTAATAACTTCAGTCTTCTCTTTTCTGCCGGTTCATTCTAAATGTGTTTAAAAAAATTCTTAACTTTTAGTCATACTGAGCCTCCTACCATTGTCCGAGGGAGAGCGAGGACACTTACTACAGTCAAAATTGGTACTCTGGATGCTTGTAAATTCATTTATCGAAATCCGCCACTCACTCACTTCGAAGCCACTGACTACTGTCACCGTAGCAACCGTTTTCATACAAAGGGGTTTTACATTCAAAGTTTGTTGTTGTGCGACAATAACAAACTCTTAAAACGTTTAGCTCAAAGTTTTGAAATGGAGCTAAAGATTCGAGATTTATTTAGTTCTGTGGATCATAGAATATGTATCATTCTTTGGTTTTACTGATCATAAATGAAAGTCGAGGAAAAATGAATCCGAAGTTAGCGATGTCGAAGTCGACGACGACTTATCGATCTGAGTTTGAAGAGAGCGACCATGACACAAGTGAGGAACGTGATCGCGGTGCATGGACTTAGACATTCACAGATCGGGTCAGAAGTTAATTACCTTCGGCAGGGAGGTTGGCTCAGCAATCATTCTGGGTAGAAGCGTTAGGGAAGTTGATTTTTTTGAACCAGATCTTAAAGCCTCGTTTACACCAAGTCATTTCGAAAGACTCAAATAGTACGCGATTTACAGAGATCGAGCAAATTTCAAGGCGAGGACAATAGTAGAAAATTAAACTGCACATTGGAATTCGGGATCAAGGTTTGGATGAGAGCTGACTCAAAAAAGCTTAAACAAAGAAAATCTTTATGAAAGAACAATAAAAAGGGAAAAATCCACAGTGGTAACCATCACACCATAAGAGCTGTTGAGGGAGTGTGGCAGTACTTAAATCTGATAGCCTTTCGAACCAGACTCCAGAAGTATGGACTTTATACATGTTACTGGCTGTCAGAAATTTTCAAAACTTCGACTTGTGCTAAAGTTTTGCACAGAATACACTTCCGTACAAGTCTCTTCAAAGCTAGTCTTGTCGGTAAATACTCATTTACGTGTTTACTGTAAGTACTGGAAATGCAAAATAACGAAGACGTATGAGCTTCAATTGCACAGACTCTTTTAATTAAACAAAAAAGTTATGTTCAAAGTATTAATCAAATCATTCAGAAAATGGATAGAAAGAAAATAAGGGAATGCAAAGAGTGAATGATGACAAAATAATGTGAGAATAAAAAAAATAGTGGCAGAAGAAATTGATAGTTGCAAAAAGAAAAGACAGATAATGAAAGCATGAAAACGTAAAAGAAAAAGTTGAATGCAAGAAGAAAAAGAAAAAAAAAAAGTACGATAAGGAAAATAAAGATAAAATGAACGTAGAATGAAAAAGCAAGGTGTAGAAAAGCAGAATATCTGATGTTCAATAAAACAATGTTTGTACGACATTTAAAAACGACGACTAAATGTTTGGACGAGAGAAAAGGGATATCTGCACATCGTACAAGCTACTTCATCGCAAGAGAAAAGCGTCAACAAAATACGTAAATAGGTTGAGCTCATTTCTACTATTTCATCACCTTGAATTTTATTACTACCATTTCACAATATCTCAACCTACAATTACGTAACCTTGTACTTTACACTAATCTCCTATGCCTTTTTCATAACCACGTAAAAAAGCTATAAAAGATTTTCACGCCTTCCGTGCAGAATACTGACTTTGGAAGGAGTTGGCAGCAATGGCGATAGCATCACAAACGTCACTCATCAAACGGTATGCCTTAACTGCGCAAAAAGACAATACTCATCACAGTTTAAATATTTCGTAACATAAATTACTATAATTCAATTTGCTATCATTGCATTCTGCTTAAATTATATTCCTAATGCAATCCTTGTGAAATGAATGAGCTATAATACAAAAGAAATGTCACTTGGTAAAATATTTTCGCGTAATTTCTAAGAAATGGACAAACCAAAGATCACTATTCTTTAAATTTAAGCTACCTAACTACTTCTTCACAGCCATCTGAGCAAGTGAAGTTACTTTCGCTACAGTAAGTAATAAAAACGCTGAAACAAGATGAAAATAGTGCATCGTAAAAGATATGTTGAAAGGCATAGCAACAGCAACTTGTCACCATCGACAAGTTTAAAAGGTTATCATTTTGATGGAGCGTACCGTATCTGATTGATTACGCACCTAGGGTGCCTAATTTAAATTCATAAATTTAAGGGTTTGTTTAGTCACGGTAGATGCTTATTCATGGGTTTGCTTACTTTCCGTCAAAAAAAATGTCCCCGTGGAAGATATATTTAATATTTTGAAACAGTTGAGAAAGTTTAACAAAAAATACTAAAATCTGGTATACTTCCACATCTAAAATTAAAGAGAATTTTTGTTTACAGTGTCAATCGTATGATAACGCTTCAAAATTTCTTTCTCGTAATCACTTGAGTAAACTTATAGGAAAGGTTTTTAGTACTGCCTCATCAAATTTCTAGTCGAATAAAAAGGTACGCAACTGCTGGACTTCTAGTTGGGGACGGAGTTTGTCAAATCCAGCTCACCTAAAACTTATAATTTGTGGGCCGATCGCTTACTCACCTATTCTAGGATGGCTCGTCTTAAAGAAAAGATGGCGAGGCACCTAATCTTACTTCAAGGAAAACGTGCTGGCTTGTTATCTTTATAATATACATAATTGCTGTTTGGGGAGTAAACTACTCGAAATCTATTCTTAAGTAGTGCCATGTACCACCGTCGGCTACGTATGCTCAAAGGCCTTCGTTCCTGGCATAGCATTTTCCTATGTTATCTAGGCCCTTTCCTGGTACTGTATACAAAAGCCACAACGAACACTTCTCCAGAAGTTATCTGCCACTTCAAGATGTAAATAGAAACGGTATAAGATATTTTTAACTCTGGCTCCATAACCTGATAACGATGTAGGTCCATACTATGACAACCAAGTGTGTACACTATCGTTTCGCGTCCTTGGACTTATTCCAATTCTAGCAGGTAAGACCGTATGCCGTATGAGTTATACTGTCCAGGAGGTAAAAATTCTTGGCTATGCCATTAGATGCATACATACTTTTGTTAGTCTTCCTACTAATAGCCTTTTCAGAACGTCTTCCCCAATTTTACCATAAACTTAAGCCCATCTTTCATCGGACCCTTGAATGTTTAAATAAAACACTGAGCTGCGAAAACAAGATTGATGTTCAATTTCCGCTATGTATTACTGCTTTAAGCTTCTTACAGGATACATGATGTATTCAGGACAAAAGAAAAATGTTCAAAACCCAAACTGTAAATAAACATTATTATCCACCCTTAGTGGTTCAAAGGTATAAATATATCAAGGGTTAGTAGGAAAATATACTTAAAAGTAGTTTTTATGCGGTAGGAAAGTTGAATCAAAGCTAAAAGCAGAGTATTAGTATGAAGAAATCATTGAATCTCTCGTCGGATAATTACCAAACAATAACCAGATAGGCAAAGTTTAATGATAGTGTACTTCATGGATCAATACATCTTTAATAAGAAGGTACTTCAGTACTTTAGAAATTTAGAAAACGCAACAGTGAAATGTAAACAGATGACTGAAGGATACCATTTACTGTTAACAGCTACTACATGTGGTATGAGTCGCTACTGTGGGCAGGACTCTTTTCTGCTTTTGACTTTTTAGATTTCCTCTTGCCGCTTCTACGTTTCAAAAACGGTAAACAGCCGACTGTCGATTTTTCTTTTTTTCCATCTACTTCGTCAGGGTCATGCCGACTGTCATCTCCACTTGTGACGTCCGTGGTGTCATCAGAAAGAAGCGATTTATTTCCGTCTTGGTCCTTAGAACGACCCCGAGATCCTTTCGCTGCGCTTTGGTCCTCGCGATCTTGGCCGATCGGTGCCGTTCTCTCTGACATTGGCATACTGGTTGTTAACACGGACAAAACACTCGGTGATGATTCACCGACAGTTATTGGTGAAAAGGAAGAGTCTGTTAAAAGCGAGGAGTGCTCGAATAGCGATGATGTGGGAGAGATAACGTCCGATTCCCTGTTTGATAGACTAAAAGAAATAAAAGAAAATCTTCCAATGATTCCTGAATGCAATTTACACAATGATTGAACACATCTGATGGCAATCGATTGATGCTAAGTCATATATTTAGTGATCATGCATAATGACTTCATTTCAATCTGAATTGCGCTATGAATTTCTTATCGTTGTCACAGAAGAGCCTATGGTCTGCTACCTTGGTGATAGCTACGTTTTTGATGTAGAAGCATACAGTAAAAAATAATCAGTAAACGTGCCGTAAAAATAAGACAACATTCCCCCTTACAAGAATTCTTACTTAAACTTTCAGAGAAAAATTTAGGCTTAACTAAGAATTAAATATCAGGTCAGCGGGTTTGTGTATCACCTAAACGGCAATCATCTCAGTGTGACTCTGCAAATTATGCCTTCCCAAGTTTCTTTTGAAAAGCAAATTGTACTCAGAAATAGTGTGTACAAAATAATGCGACGTTAAATGGTGTTATTCCTAGTTATTCCTTATAACTTAGTATGTTTTCTAACAGATAAACAGCATACAGGACAATTCCTTCTATGTGTACGTTCAGTAGCAATTACGCCTAGCAAGTCGATTACAAAGCCATCGTTAACCTTCTGGGGCAGGGAAAAAGCAGCACTGTGCAGGCACGGAGATCTTACATACAGATCGTGTTAATGGTAACAAAATGTCTCGATTTTGAGCTGTGGGACCTTTTCTGTTACACCCTTTTGCTGTCAAAAATATTGAAAATATTGTGCAATGCGTGGAAGGTCTCATTACATCTTGGAGGGCCCCCTAAATCGTATAAAAAAACCAGCAATTTTCTGTTGGGTCTACCTTATCTACACTTATTCACTCCTATCATGATTGGACCAAAACGAAAATAACCCTTCATCTACGTAAATAAAGTTTTTAATATAACCCTGACACTATAACAAAGTTTCTTTCATCGATTACTGATATCATAATAACCATTTAAACAATCGACCTCTATGGTCCTGGAAAAATGCGGTTAAGGCGAAGCTAAGTACGCAAAGCTTGCCGGTTGTTTATTCCCGTTTAATACATGCAGTCTTTGCCTACAATATCAAGTTTATATTCATTCATGTTATGCCAACGAAAACAGGGGCTGCTTAGCCACATGCCATTCTATTTCATATTTGACACTACATACACAATTACGAGCTAAATAATCCTGCAACTGGGAAAGAACTGGGACCAACAACGTCATGCACTTACCGAAGACCTGGATCATAAGACGATAAAGATGGGCTCGCCCCTGTAGATTCACCTGATGCAAAAATGTAACAAGAAAAGTGATTAGTTACCCGAGGTTGACATTCAGTAATAACATAAATATTTCCATACCTCAATAACAAATTAGAGCGGCACCTGCTTGGTATTGAGTGGCAACAATAAATTAATTGATTCCGGTTGCTCCAGTAAAATTATACATTCTTTGGAAAGTATAAATAAGTATAGAGGCAATGACATACAAGTCGTTTCAGCACCTTCAAATGCAACGTCTTAATAGGATTGAGGCATATCATAAACAGTTGAAGAGAATAAATTCCTTCGTTACTATGAGGTTCGTATATACACTATCTCCACCTATGATTAAAATTGGCTCATGTCGGTTAAGAGAAACCAGTCTTTTAATATCAATGTTCTCTTACACTACCATATGCGGCCCACAATAGAAACAATTGACAAGTTGGTTAGTTGTACAAAATTTGAATATTGCGATGAGTAACGAATTTCTTTTGTCAAACGTTTTCGCCATACACTGATCACAGCAATTGTATTGAGTGAATTGCGAAAGCTTTTTGACGAATTTATAGGAAACGGAATGAATCCGTTACTCAACGCAATATTCTAATAATTGATAGTTAATTATAATTTCCCATCAATTAGTTAATTGTCACCAACTGGTACCTAATCGGCGTATTTTTGTCTCAAGTCTCAGTTTTCAAAGGTTTAGCATTCTCTAGTTTGCCTAGAATGTAGCCACGGTTATCTGGAAATTATCAAATACCAAAGTATATAAATAGTTCTCTAATGGGCTTTGAATTGATGACGGGCCGGATGGCAGTTCTTCCTTGGTCAAGTCACATGGCGCAGAGAGACTGGTCTCCAATTGCGTTGAGTTGGATGTCGATGTCCATCGGTGGATGATTGGGAGCTAATGTGGCGACTAGAGAAATAAAAGTATATTAACAACGAAGGTCACCTCGCTCAGTTGGTAGAGCGCACGCCGCGAAAGCGTGGGTCACGGGTTCGATCCTTGGTGACATATTTTCTATTTTCTCTAGTGTTCTTTTCAAAACTAAAATATTTCTTTTGTGAGATCTTTTAGGGCCAGGAAAAGCCAAGTGCCGAATCGATGTGTAACCAGAAATAATTTTTCTTGAACGCGGAAACGGCCCAATATTATCAAATCTCATGTCTATCAAATGTTATACGTCATGCTTATAATTACCAGAAAATACAGTAACAGCTAAGTAAACATGAATTTGCGCAACATTGAAATAAAACTGCTAAATGTAAGCAAAATCAAAAATATTGCCGTTTATCTTTGCTTTTCTAACCAGTACGGTAATAGGGCCTG
>JAAAKM020004186.1:1303-11897 GCA_010016025.2 Alatinidae sp. Z8VKAUB7J3 | reverse complement strand
CTCATGTCAGCGGTTCGTTGTACAAATTGACTGTAATTTTTGGCAAATAGAACTAAAATTGAAAGTTCGTGTCCATGAACTTTTCTAGTAATTAACTTTTTTTAAACCTTTTTGTTGTTCCTTGCTATAGTCGCTCGTGCATACTGGGCACAGTAATGCGGAAGATCTGGTGAGAGACGGGTTAACAGTTTCAAATGGTCGAGAAATACTGGTATATTCCCTTCCATTTCGAGGATATTTGAGAGGCCAATGGCTTACCTTGAGAAGAGGTGGCTACTACTGCTGTTTTCTTTCACTGACGGTGCAGACGCTCATGTCAGAGGAATCAGGTGTTGTCAGTCTTGACGCCTTTGGGACCATCAGTAGGCCTACAGTGAGATCTACCCACAACCTGAGGATGTATACCACATAGTGTGCCAATTGCAAACTTAGAGGTCTCCAGGTTGTACAAGAACACTCCGGTGTTTCATACCAGTCTCCCTGATAAGCAGCGGAAACTCCAACAACAAGAACACTCCTGGAAAATCACCATACCATCATTTTCAATGCCAAATTATTCAAGTTTTTTATAGCTCTTCCACAACAATGGAGATAAAAGTTTGCTTAAGAGTCGGTTATCGAACCCACTTTCTTCAACTTACAATAGAGTTATTTACCGCTGCCCTGGTTTAGAGCGATAAATACATTACAAGTAAAAAATGAAAGTTCAAGACCCCTGAAGAAGTAGCAATTCACATAAAATGCCTCGATTTGATCTTTTCATTTTTAAGCGGGCCGCAGTGCCACAAAATAGCGAAGCTTCCAATAAATTTTTGATAAATCAAAAGATTGCTACAAAGATCTTTTCCGAAGCGCCACATACCCAACACAAAGCCATAGTAATGTTTCGTGCAGTTCCTTGGGGTAATTTAATCTTCGTTTAAACACCTTTTAGATAGCAGATCACAAATGCAAACTGTTTGTCGCGCTGATCGGTGGAGTCGTCGTCAGGTAATATACGAAAAAAATTCTTAGTAAAGCTAAAGTCTGATGTCAGTTTCTCGTGCCAAGCCTCAAGTTTCCCACATGAACATTGTTATCCTAGAAGACAACCCGTCTTGTTCTCACCTGACTTGTGTTGCCACTTAAGTCCTTGCCCATACGTTACATTTTATGCTCAATAATGCGAGGAAACAGCTGACGGCAGTCCAAGACAGAAGTATCCCGTTCATCAGTGGGTTATAGTATGTGTCCATAGCTTCGGTCTTTCAATAGAAGACCCCTGATCGGTAGTGGGCCCGGCATTGAAACTACCCTAAACGTGTCTAAAGTTTCCTTCCATTCTGGGACATAGAGAACCTTAAAGGGCCGACAGTTAAACAGTTAATCCAAACAATACGTTTCAATCATTCTCTTACAGAGTTGTGCAGTTTTCAGATGCCAAGTGGATACTCGCTGCGTCGCGTTCGCTCGATCGGGTGTAGCCGAATCATTATGCCCTCCTGCAAGGTGTTAATGAAGAAAAGAAAGATGTTTAAATCGAAGAGTAAATCTTTTCTTTCCACAATGAATAAAGTATTTTACAAAATAATTTGTTTAATAGATATCTGCCATTTTTGATTGTCCATTTCAGTGATTCTAGTCGGTAAAATGGCTCACATATTCTTATGGGTAACTTTACATTTTACCAGGATCTGCGAGTGGCATAGTTCTACATCTAAAGGCTAGTGGCCCTGAAAGTCTTCATATACAAAAGGGGCGTTGTGACCAAATGGACAATTCTAAAACAATGAATATATTAATGATTCCCTTGATTCTCTGTGGAAGACCATAATTTGGTATACAAGCTGTAAATGTCATCCTTCATCGAATTCGACAATTTTGACCATAAGAATCCGAATACAGATGTAATCAACGCTCATTGCTATCACTTGCTGATTATTTTCTCCCGAATTGCGTTGAATTTCTCAAGCATTTCCTAGGAAGAAACAAATTGAAAAAGTAAATATAAGCTGCTGTTGTAGCAACAAACCATTCATGCACAGAACAATCTCCGCTTAATTCTCCCCCACTCCCCTGGGCTAACACATAACAGTCATTTTGTGTAGGCTAAACGCACGCCAGCTAAACATTTGCAGTCTTTTCTGAACCACGGACTATCATCTAGGAAAGAAATAATATTGTTCTTATGGTGTAGGAGTCTCTTGAAATCATGGGCGCTTCATGATCACATCTCTTCCAAAACTCATTGTTAGAAAGTAGAGCCCGCCGCAAATTCCGTATTTGGACATACCTCGAACTCAAAACGAGTCCTGCGTTGTTTCTATGTAATAAGTATAACATCAGTTAAACAGTCGGAAACCGAAGGAACAGGAGTTCAATTGTTATATCTAATCAATGTAGTTCAAAGGAGTTCATGTGAAGAGTCTTAATGTTTAGTTTGTGTAGTAATAAATTCTGAAGTTCGATGAAGTACTCTCATTATCGAACCACACTCTCGAACACTCATCAACTCAATTCAACTTAAAGAAGGCTCCAGTTTAATGTTACAATCTACAAATTTCCATGAAAATGGAATCTCCTTATCATCACTTGCCGTTGTCACCATCGTGCCAATGTCCTTGCAGTCGTCGTTCATGTCATCATCACTGTCACAGTTGTCTTTGTCGTTATCAGTATGTAGTACCGTCGCCTTAATCGTTCTCAACCCTTGCATGGCCTCTTAGGGTCACACACAGTGGATGAGCCCTCTATTGTCCTTAAACTATCTCAGCAAAGCTCGCTGTTCATAGTTAGCACATTTGGTCGACATTATACGTGCATGGTACCCTCAGGAGTAGTTCCTAATCATAAAGCATTGACAACGGGTCAATTCTCAACAACGGATTAAATCCACAGTTACTTGAATGTCCATTTAAAACCTAGTGCAAACCAACTGATGGTTTACCAATTGGCGAAGAAAAACTTGATTTGTCTTAGTTAGCCACGTGGGCCAATTTAATCAACTAACATGACGTTGAAAAATGGCAATGTTTTCAAATACCTCAGTGAGTTTTTGTTTCTTTGGATCTGATTCGTCTTCGTCCGGAATATACCTGGGAAGTAATGGAAAGAAATGGGCACCGTAAATACGTGGATGTAACAGGTTTGTAGTACGATTTGACTATGAAAACCTAATACCAAAACTTAGATTCATGTAGGGTTCGCATTTTCCACGGGTCAGTCAGAGTGAAACACCTCTTTTAAGTGACCTTATACATTGTAAGAAACAGAATCAACGGACCATATTTCCGTTCTCTCCATAAACTGTGAACGCAGACACATACCACGTGTGACTGGAATGATACTAAGGTACTGTATGTCTCCTCTATTACGCCATCTACTTCCGAGAAATGAAGTTAAGTTTTAATAGGTATTTATTGTTTCCAAAAGAACTAATGTACCTTTTCTCTCTAAAATGGCGACGTCGTCTCATTTCATCCATTCTGCCAGAATTGTCACTGTCGCTGGACTTACTACTTGTTCCCGCCGTAGACCTGATAAGATACAAGGGCATTTGAGGGTAAGACATGTCAAACCAAAATGATTAAGTCAGTAAAAGGACTGCATTTCGCATGTGCGTATCGTTTGTTCCAAACATACATGCTTTCCAAACAAAACAGTCTGGATAACACCTGGATTGACAATACAATATTCAAGAAATTACGGACGACAATTAAAACTGAGGCAGTGTTGTTTCAAGGGCATTGCTGTTGTCTGAAAAGTAGGCCATTAGCTAATTTCTCCCGTACGTTTCCGTAAGATAAAACAAGCCATAAGTTGAAGGATTTTCACTGCGTAGAAATTCTTTCCATGGAGCGTGATGACGGAATTCATAAGTATAATCGTTGGCAAAACTAACACAATTCAAATAAATGTGGATTTAGATTACAAAAAACCCACGCAGGAACGCCAGCAATACCAAGCAAACAGATAAGATAAGACATCCCGAACGTTCAATGTTTCAGTTTCGCCTTAAACTACCGGGCTGAACGAGTGATATGATATGCAAAATGTAATACATTGGGCCATCTTCTTGTGACCATCGTGTAGTGAAAAGACCCTAAACTACTGTGTTCTACCGAACTTAAGACGATATTTTACTGCAAGCATATGTACCTCTCAGCACTGGCCTCTTCTAGCTGTTGCTGTTGCTGCTTTAGTCTACCAATGAAGGCAGCAGCTCTTCTTCGACGCTCAAGCTGCATCTGCTTTTCCCTTGCCAACCTTGCCTCTTCATTGGAAACTGTGCAGAAAATAAATATAATTTAAGAACTTCATTAGCAATGATGTAACAATATTTAGAATTTCATTAGCAATGACAAGCTAAAGCAAGACTACTACTATGGGAACATTTTCCGGCACACACGCGCTTGTCAGGACTTGCATGACTGCTATTACTTTTTTCCTGGATAAGTAGAAATTCGAGACTTACCCCCTTGATTGCTTTATTCTTTCCAATTGCAAAAACATGTACTTACAGAAAACTGAAAGAAACAGCAGAAAAAAGGGCCCGTGTAAGAGAAAATGTCCTTATCATGACTTCCAATTGACGCAAGAATCCAGAATGAATCCTGGATAGATTCATTTGGGGGGGGGGGGGGGTCGTACTTAAGAACAGGATTCCGTTGTTGAACCCCCTCCTCCCCCAGTTCTTTTCTGTGTATCCGTCTTTTCTTGATAAAGAAAGAAGATAAAGCAACAGACCAGCCACGTGTATGTGGTTGGAAATTGATGTCTAACAAGCATGTTGTAATTTATTAACTACATGCTTTAAAATCAGCAGCATTTAAGTATAGAATAAAAGCTGCCGCCCACACTTTCTAACTATAGAGTATTATACACAATGCAAATGTTTTAAGAGCCTACCCTTTTCAAAAGGAAACACTGTTAGACGTTTTCTACGGATAAATGTAGTAAAAAGTTGGGATTACAATGTACAACCATTGGGCACGTTACAAGAAAACTCTACATCAATAAACTATATAATTCGATGCAAACGCACCTTTGTTCTGTAGGACTTGTTTAGCGAAAACGTCCCCCGATTTAGTAGTACGCCCTTGATCCAAATCATACGTTTTACTAAATCCAGCCTCGACAGGCCTTGTATCTGCAACAGGAATATTTGGCTTATATCCCTCGCGGTCGTTTCTTCCTGGTTCTTCCTCTTCTTCTTCGGCAGTAAACACAGCAGTCACAGTTGCCTTAGCTTTTGGTTTCTCCTGTGTTTTCTTCTTTAACATAAATACAACAGGTTTCGAGGCTTTTGCTTCCGTCTCTACAATAATGAATAATCATACTTACGTTGTCATGTTGAAAATTAAGGACAAAATGAAAGGTGATGAAAAACAGTACTAACTGAGGTCACTTTTACTTAAAAATAGGGCCTCTGCAGAAATACCCCTTCATCCATGTGCAAAGCAAGTACTTTAAGAGAACTACCAATAAGAGCCCAATAATATCCTCAGGAACGGCATCATTGCAAAGTAATGTTAGCAGTAAAAGCGTCTGCTGTGTCAGGGATGTTGTTACATGTTCTCTATTTTACTGCCAAAAAACTACCAACCCAATTGGCATAAACTACATAAAGTTGATTAGGATTTACTTTCAACACGTTGAAGCAAACCCGGCCTGCATCAATTTAAGTAAACAAACAAAAACATAAATGCCTCAGCCTAATGCATATACCACATATTAAAAGCACAACATCATCAACATAATCACCATGTCCCGTCGTCAGGCAAATTTTTACATTTTTCGGATATTTTCTATGTAATTTTCATGTACGGTAATAACCGTCAGCAATATATATTAAAGAGAAACAGTAGGGACCTCTCAATTTGTATTTAAATCAACAAAAATTGGTCTGCTCATCTAGAAATACGACTTTTGCAAAAACAATCAGATCTTAACTCTTTAAATAACTCGGTTGAATGTACCACCACCAACCCAAACCAACGCGTATTTGTATCAAATGGTTGAATAAAGGAACAGCAAAAATAAAACGTTGGCAAACATAAGAACTATGTTAAAAACCATCTCTTTCTTGATTGTCTTTTATGTTCCATGTTATTTCTATTTCGCAACAGTAGCCAGCCATTATTTGTTTGGCCCACCTGCCCTAGTAGCTCTTTTACATTGTTTTGATATCCTGATGGAATCGTTCTCCTTGCACATCATGTACATCGCCACAATCCTCTGGAAATTTATCCAAATGGCTATGTAAAATAATGAACCTTACTACTGATATTAACGACCATGTTCTGTAGACATTAAACAATCCTCCCACCACCTCCTTGTAGTTTTCGGTCCTTTGGTTGCCTAAGATGTTTTCTACCATGTCAAAAAGGATGCCCAAGCGTGGAACTCCATATCAATCATTTAGTTAACAAATTCATCATCGTTAATTTCCCGATATCGGGTACGATCAAGCACTCATGCTTTGAGTATCTCGGTGCTGGAAATGACTTACATGTATACTAAAGACATTTGCTTTCTTTGCCGAGCGAATTTAGAAACTGTTTCATTATTCCCATTTTGATGTACATGGGAAGCAATATGATTTTTTCTTTTTCAAGAAGCAGCACGGCACTAATAACGTTCTTTGACCGACGTTTAGATCTCGGGAAGCCATTCTTTCCCTTTCCAGAACTCGTTTTCATGTCTGCTGTCACTCAAACACAAAAAAAACCCATTTCGTCTAACTGCTGGAAACCAAGCAGGAATTGTACCATTTCCCAAATCTACAAATTCAACCCATTTATGCATGTTACAGTTGATTTGTTCCATAACCTGTCTGATGGCATTATATTCTCTTTCTGTGTTTTTCAATGGCGTATAGGTACTTATACTTGGTATTATGGAGCGAAACACACTTTAAACTACTACTTGGTATTATGGAGCGAAACACACTTTAAACTACGTTTTTTAACAATCACTAAACAATCTCCATGCATCAGGATCGCATTTGTTGATGTCTGGTCGAAGAAGAAAGTATTGTTAACAAACAGAAGATTCTAAGATTTCCTATTTACAATGTCACCTTAACTATCAGGTTTACTGAAGTGTATTAAAATAAGCGATAGATTGTATTAGTTAAATTAAATTTGGACAATAAATTGGAATAATTTGGTACTTCTCTTTTTTCTAACCCCCAAAACAATCTTTTCTGTATTTTCTTTTACAAATTGTATATTTTTTGGTGGCTGGCAATAGATTGGTGGGCCTACCTCCAAATTGATGGGTTTCTATGACCCTTATTGATTAAATTTTCCAATCAGCCAAGACAATAAACTTATCTTTTCACCAAAAATGAGCATTTCCGGTACAAAAAAATGGTAGCTAAAAATAAAAAACTAAGGTCATTTTCGGAATCAGCACCATCAAGTTAGCTCGATAACATATTTTGTTTCTCGACACCAAAAATTGTGTTGACAAGTGTAATCAATGGACTTGATGTAATAATACTGTAAACAATTTGAAAGGGTGCCTCTTTAAAGAATGTTTTGCTAGATTTTGTCTTTTGAACGAGAAACGTCGGACACGCTGGTGGGGTCTCTCCAGCAAGTCCGCTGGTCTATTTCGTGTAAGACAAACAATAAGAAGTGTATTAAGAATAATACACAAAATGCAAGAAGATAATGCATAAAGAGAGTTTACTGCCTCACCTTCGACTTCCTTTTCTTTAACTTGCCCCTGCTCTTTCTTGCACTGCGACTTTTTCAACAAATAGTAGGGATTGTAGACATGATCCGGCTGCAAAAATTCGAATCTGGGATCGTTTTTGCTTCTAATACCTTGTTCAAATTCCTCTCCATTTTTCCCTACATAAATGGCTAATTTGTCAACAACAAGCTTTAAGTCTGGAGGTGGAGGAATAACGGGTCTCTCAGAATGCTGCCCCGAAAACTGGTCATCGGGTGAACCTGTAAGTGATTCTTGCGATTGTGACGTAAATGACGATTTGGACGAATCGTCGTCCGACATTATTGCATTGGCTGTAGACAGAGCAATAATAGATACAAAAGTCAAATATGAATGCACATTGTAGTTCCAAAGAGATATTAAGGTTGTCAACAACTTTTCTCTAAATGTCCCTAAAATATCAAACTGAACCGCTTGGATAAATATAGTTAAAGAATTTGCGCTTCCGGAGGTAAGAATCAAAAGGCATAGCCAATGGCGAAACGGGTGGTAAACCCTTACTATATACGTCTGAGAGTATTACTGACATATTGCACTAAGATTAATACTTGCAAAAGGACAGAATAAGATTTCTGAGCTAGTTTATGTTAAATATTTACACTAGCTGCACCCTACTAGTGGGCAATACGTACTACATGGTATTCCGAAACTGGATAATCTTGAATCTTTATTACAGAAATAAAGAACATAAGACTGCACAAAAACACATCTAACAAGTGTCACGAAAAGCACAACCAATGGCAAATATAACCATCACGTGCTGATTGTACAATACAAATGTTCACGTCTGAAACACATCACATAAATCATTTATGTAAACACGTCCCCTAAACTACTTGTCAGTATTCCAGAAACACAAAAACGTAAAATCATAGAGCAACTAACCTGCATACTCTGAAACACTACAAGTAATGTTGCTTGTGTCACCTTTGACTTCATATTCTTCCCCATCGATATCATCGTCTTCGTCCACGCCGGGTGGTGGTGGCGGTGGGGGTGCCTCGCTTCTCTTCTTCTGTTGTGTCTCTTCTTCTGGAGGTGGGGGTGGTGGGAGGTAACCGAGTGATGCTAAGTACGTCTGATACTGGATAGGGTCGCATCCTATTCAAACAAAATAAAAGTACAGACCAATTAGAACCAGAATGAGAAAGACTGTTAGAAAGCAAGCTACAAAACAGTTCCGTCTAACACTAAAACCAATTACACTTAAGGGCTCCTAGTTCCGCGGCCAATTGGCTTGCAAGTTAACCTTGCAAAGGGCGGCAAAGATAGCACATAACAAACTTACAATCAAATAACCAGTACATTCCAACATGGCCTTGACTGTTCAAATGGGCACAGTCGAAGAAGATTGGTCGATAAAGACTGTTCAATAAAAGTTAGAATCATAAAAGTTAAAAGCTTCATACAAATGAGAATTCGGGTTAATTGTTCATTCTTATTTCCTTATAAAATGTTCTACAACTGTCGGTGATATTATTATATCACATTTTCCACCTTCACATTTATATTGTTATAATACAAATCACGCATAGGAATCGTATCAGCAAGAGTAACTAAGGCATTAACTGCTACTTAATTGGGCTATTCGTATTGCATTTCGTGTTTATTGTTTCAAACATCGGCAAATTGGTGATATGGAGTCTCCAATTGTATATTTTTAAAAATATTTTCAATAAAAGATGCTGCCTTAAAAGCTCCTAAGGAACGGAGAAATCTCCATCATGATTCTTGGGTCTTTTTGAAATGTTCAAGTTAAAAAGGATAATGTGGTGAGCATTTATTGGCCTCACTAACATTCACCTCATAGCTTGTGACGCCAGGTGTTAGGCATGCAGGTCCAAAAAAACAGGACAGTATACCGACAAATGAATCAAGAAAAAACTCAACTGCAAATAGGATTCCGGAAGGGGCTAAACCCTTTCCCCGTTTAGTCTACTTCCAGCCGCTTATTTGCAGCTTACCTAAAAACGCCTTTCGAAGACGAAATGTTGTCAGAAGCAAGATTTCCTTTTGTGCGTTTTTAAGGAGTTGGCAATACCATAACTACAGTGCTAATGTCACTTACGCTAGGGAGGACCTGCTACACAATATGGTCCATGGTCTGCACTACGTCACAAAAAAGTTATTGAAATTTGGAAATAACTACATAAAAAACCCACGTATTTGCGACAAAATAGTATTTGGAAGGAAGGACTTACCATATGCTTTGGCAGCACTCTCAACCCAAAGTTGCCAGTTACCAGCATCGCCATGGAATGCATACATGCTATAATCAATGTCTTCACTGCTTTGCAGGCCTTTAGCTGAGTTTTGAGACATCATTTCTGCAGCCTCAACATTTTCTTTGTCGTTCTTTTCATTTGAATCTTCTGTTTCTTCACTCTCTGTATGGTGAGAGTACTTTGTCCCCATGTATGCTTTCATTACATCCTCAGCTGTTGCAACTGATTTTCTAGCGGGTCTGCTGACAGCAGCACGACGAATTACGGTTGTATATGATGTGGTAGGCTCTGCTTCTGTTTTCACAGCGCGTGCTGGAGGTTTGAGGGATGGATGAAGCTCGTATTCGTCACTGGAGTCTTCCGATGTAGAGGATTCGTCTTTGGAGTCTACGTAACAAAGGACAAATCTTATATGCACATAGTTATCCTTATTTACAAGAAAGAGTAAACAAACATTTTATACGTAATGAACATGATACTGTTAAGGAGCTTCATCCCACAAGAAACCCGCCAGATACTGCCACTTCCGTTCAAAAAGCAACTGCAGGAAGCAAGTAACGTAATATGATGAAGTGAATAAAGTTTACAACTTGACATTATTGTGTAGAGCAAACAGGCTACGAGCAAGAGATGAATTATGCAACAAA